>JANSTU010024761.1:0-12913 GCA_027564075.1 Bolitophila hybrida
CGAGACATATTAACTGATAAATACCTATATTCTAAACTATTGAATGTTTTCTCTATATATTTATATTTAAGATTATCAATATGATATGCGATATATTTATATATAGCAACATCGCATCTTGATGGCTCTATATAGAGAAGCGTGTGTTGCATGCCGTCGCGTTGTCATGGTCGCATATAATAAACTTAAGTGCGCTTTAATCTGTACGGAATTTTCAACTTTAAAATAACCCTGATGAGATGGGAATTTCACTCACCCATTGCCACCCTCGGGGGGAAAGTTTAGCTGTTCGACGACGGAATTTAATCGCATCAAGGACGGGCGCGCCACACAAGATAAATTCTATGTAGAGCTTTTGCCGAAAAACGTCTACGCAGTTGTTAGGGCAGACAAACATGGTGGGTGGAGTGTAAACTTTACAGCATGCGTGTGCGGTTAGACCTAGCGGGAGTGATTGCATTAAATATATATTTTAATTGTTTCAGAAAGTTGAGCTTTCTTATATATAGACACAGTTAATGCGGGTTTTTGAAAATTCTGCTATCACGATAAAGATTCTAGCTGATAAATAATTTTCCGTGCGGTTTTACAGGGTTGAATCGCAGTGAAGTACGCTCAAACGATTTACGCTACGATTCAAATCAATTTCAAAGCACTTGGTAAAGACTTGTTCTGTTTTCTGCGTTTTTGTTGCGCGCAACACAAAATCTGTGTTTTCAAATCTGCGGCAAACAATTTAGCAGAGAAAATGCGCTAGCATAAAATATTCAACCTTTGGAGCACAAACATATAAATCCACTGCAAAAGAGCGTCGCGACGCTCGCGCTTTAACCCGTTCATGTCTTATATTTCTATATAATATACATCTAAAGACTGTAAAATAACAAGCGCACGCAGCTTTGGCATTTTCTCGAAACTTGCGCGCCGGCAAGATTAGGACTAACATAACGTATATTATATGTTCATGGGAATGAAGGATAAATATTCCGTATATAGAACGTTAGTCTCGGGTAATAATACGGTGGGAGGAGGATAGCGCTCTGGTTTAGCACATGATAAGGAAATCTCAGGGTTAAAAGCGTACATAATGTGGCTGCGTTATTCACACACATACACTAACACACATGTGCCGTGCTGTTTATGCTGTTTTATTAACGTTGTTTTAAGTGGCAGATTGGGAGGATTTAAATTTATTTCTACAGCGATTGTAACATATTATATAAAAGAACTAAACTGACTCATTGGGAAAATTTACGATTTTGCATATGGTTTAAGAACCTAAGAACCGCTAGAGTTGCTCGATGCTTCATGTTTACTATTTGTATATATATATATATATATATATATATACTCGTATATATATCTTGCAGACCGCTGTTTCGAGAAATTATATGGGAATTTATTGGCAATTAAAAATTCATAGTTGTTTTTGGGCTGCGATGAATAAATACCATAATATGTAATTTTATTTTAGATTTTTAGATGTTTAAAGTAAATTTAAGTTGGCCTGATTCAAGACTCCTGAAGTAAATAATAGTTTTTTTTTATATTCAATATTATAAATTGATTAAAAATAAATTTAACATAATATCCTAAAATAAAATTAAAAATATTTTAAAATAACAAAACCACAAAAAAGCAATCTAATAAATGCACGCCGCCTTTGTTATTCTCATCTGAATAGTTAATACGAGCACTCAAAACAACGAAGCTTTTATTGCGAGATTTGTACAACCGCAGACCACCCCACATTCCCCTCTCGTATTCGCATTTTGTGTGCACATATTATCAAAAATGTATTTCGGTTGTTTCGTATATATAAAAATACGTACTACAAAATACTCGATTACGTTCTCCAGCTCCTTGTTGGTGTTCAAGTTTTTTCACATATTATATCAATATAGTATTGTATGTACTATACGTCTTTAAGCGTATTCTGACGACGTCATTCTATAGAAGTTCAGCTTTGGGTTCAAATATGAGAATTCCACGGCAACGCATACTTAAAGTAATTCTAATTTCAAATATTTGCTAGCTAGTATTTTCCGATGTATGCAGTCGCAGACAATGCAAAGACGTATGGAATGCGAAAAAGGACTTTGAATTGTCTCTAGATCGCATATTTCAATTGTAATTATATTAACAATATCTATTTAAAAATCGGTCTTTTTTAGTTATGTGGAATTTAGAAAATAAAAAAAATACATACTGAATTGTAGATATGGAACATAATTATATATAACACATAATTATCCTGTCTAGCTCCTTGTCTGATTTATGATTTATTGATTTATTTGCAGTTGTTCATTAAAAGTATTTGTATGTCCCTACTAATTCCGGTTCTACTCTAATTTCCAATATATAATATATACTCTAACAGGCGAATGAAAAAAATATATCGACGAGACAACAACTAGCGCCCAGCCGAAAACAAAAGGACAATAAAAGCTCACTTTTGTATTTTACTGGCTGCGATTAAATGAGTTTTTAAACAAACATTGGCCGTATACAAATACATATAGGTATATAGGTATAAATAAACAAAAAAGCTCTTTATCTATGTATGTGCGTTTGTTGTTGTGTTTGCCAGGCTGAGCTGTTGTTGTTATTCAACGAAATGCACGGCGGAAATTAAATTGTGTTCGGGCGCGAATGAACTTCGGGGTTTTCTCATTCACACACGCGCTCAAAGCTTTTATATATATACACACATATCAAATATATATGTATATTTATAATGTATATATGTATACGAAGCTTTTGTATATACACACACATATCAAATGTATTCGTATATTTATAATGTATATATGCGTATATACACGATAAGCGCGTGTATTTGTGTGTTCATATGAAAACTGTGGAAATGGCCGCATAATTAGTCGATGTGGAAACGAGAAATCGCATACGCATACACGAATCAATATTTGTGTCTGGAATATGCTTTTAATTTATTAATGAATGTAAGAACTCGGGATAAATTTAATTTCTCAATTTAATTGTGTGAGTGCGTGCCAGTGCTGTGTATATGATGCATGTTTTCGTTTTCACGTAAATTATGTATAAATTAGCCATTAGCCATTTCACAATCTTCCTCTTTTTATTATTTTCTAATTGATTATATGTCACAGATTTTAAACACTCAATAGAAAGAGGAAAAACTGCTACAATTATTATCAAAGACAATTCCTGGCACGAAGCACAGTTTGAAGTTCTTACCTTAATTAACAGTCACAATTTACGTCCCTTTGAATAAAACTTACTGAGCACACACAACCCATATAATTTACCCCATAAACTTTTGCGTCGTATGCTTTCATGCGCAAAACATAGCTTTGCAAAGCTATTAAAGTCGTGTGTGCGCGCACGCTCTTACAAAAAAAGCTCTTCCGAAATTGCGATAGTTTCAAACAAATTACGAAATATATACGCGACTCTACACAAGATACATACGGTATGCAGATGTTTATATATTCTATAGACAGAGTATGTTTAAGTATGCATATATAGCAAGAGGTCGTTATTTTATCGGGGGTGTGTTTTCTTCTATAATAATTTGCTATAGGAATTGCTTTTGCGGCACAGAAATCCCGCTTTGTATACATGATTCTTCGTGCCACAAAGTATGCACACATTGAATCCAAACTGCCTCATTCAAATAACTACAGCTTGAGGTTAGCATTTTGTGAACGCTTATACGGTGCAATACGGTACGCGATAATGGTGGCATATCAAAACGACCATTATGGGCACATTAAACGCGTTCGTTTATCAGGGCATATCCGTCCGCGTAACGTTAAGATATATTTGAATGGTTCGTTAACATTCTTATTCCCATATTGTTTACATGAATCTCTGTAAATCTCGTACATTTTCATAGTTTGCAAAACACTGGTATAATGGGCAGATTGCAAGTGTTCGATCAGAGAGCGGACAACATAAATTAACATATACATACATTCATATGTACATTTTATTTATAGATATATTTGTGCAATGTGTCTGTTTCAATTTTTTACACGCGCAACGTATGTGCATGTTCCTTTTTTATGTTGCATTCCGTAATCGAAAACTCGCGATTGCGTGCGCTTGAAAATGTATTTGCCAGTAAATTGCAATTTTATTGTCCTCACGCTCGAGCATTTTGATAATTGCATTTCTGTGTGTAAACGCACTCTGCCATGCCGGTACGGAATTATGTGTGGACGAAGCAAACCGCACAGCACTTGCGATTGATTGCAGCTGTCAGTTGTTTTTCGCTGCTCTGCGGCCCGTTGATTGCGGTTTTTTAGCAAGCAGTTTTTTTTTTGTTTGCTGCGTTACAAGCGAGAGCGTGTGTTTGACAGACCGTGACTTAATGTTAATGATGTGTGAGTGTGTGTGTTTAATGTTGCCATTTTTGGTGTGGGCTATTGCTGTGTGTTAACTCGACCACAACATTCTGTATTTTCAAGATCACAATGAAACAAATTTAAGTCTTTTATACATATTTATTGTTTGCGTAGTTTATAATGATTTTGTAATGTCGCTATTTACTAAATTGATTGATTAAAATTCTATGTTTTTTTTTAAATTACACCAATTATAATAAATTATACATATAAAAAAATAATATTAAATAATAAAATGTATTATTGGAAAGAAATTATGGTATACGTTTGAAAAGGATAATTATACTCGTATCTACGAAATATTTGTATGAGCTTGTAATAAATTTTCATTAGATATTTTTTATTATTTACTTAGTATTTAGTATGTTATAGCTATATTATTTTCTCTTTGCAAAAATAACAATTTCTTTCATATGTTTTAATAATTACACATTTTCGAATTCACAAGCGTCGAATTTAAATGCATTATGGTATTCGTGAACTGCGTGCACAGCGCACCTTTGCCGCCATTTATAATCTGCTTACCCTCTCGCAATTCCTGCCGTCGACAGCAAGCAGCAGGAATCTTGTTTATTGGGGTTTTTATATGTGTATAGAAATTCTGTAATATTCTTGTCTCGTTGGAAAGAATCTTCGAAATAGTAACCAAAGAAACGCTGCAAATTTATTGCTAAGTACCTGAACAAGGATAAAAAATTGAAAATAGAAACAAATCTAAAAACGAGCAATGCTATTAAATGATTCGCAGTGGTGCTCGCAGACAGTCTGTGAATGTAATTGCTCTTGAAGTTAGCTATGATATATTATAATTAATAGTTTTTTCGGTTTTTATTTTCACATGGAATTACCATAATTCTGGTTCAAAGCAGCGTAATTGCTTTCAAGTACTGCAAAAATACGTACATCAAACACAGAATTTTGCTAGTGTTTATTTTATAATTCAGACAAATACACAATTTAATTAATTTTAATTACACATACACAAACACATTTTTCATGTGCGCAGTAACGTTCAGCGTGGTCTCATAAATAGTTTTCCGGGGTGGTTGTGGAGCGCATATTATACATATAAGTGTATAATGTATACCTATATTCATTTTTATGCTGTTAAAACTCTGCACAAAAGTGCCGTAAAGCGTACATGCAGGAAAGGACTCGTGGATATTTTATGTGTCTGGAATTTCGCTTTTACATTTAACTTTGGCAAAAGTTCGTGTGTAAGCGAAAGCTCTCGTGTGCAACGGCATGGCAGCGCATCGTGCGCATACGTTGCAATGTGACTAGCGAGTGTTGTTGTCTTCGAGGAAGGTTATGTGTAATGTTCGGGTTTATAAATGGCGGAAGGAGCATGTTGTTGTTGTTGCACAGTTGTTACTTGCGGGACAGTGTGGATGAGGTTTGCAAAGTAACATTGAGCTTAATTATATAATGTATAAATATAGAGTAATATATAATTTCAAAATAGCAAAACTGTTGTCATACACACGGAACATATGAAGATGAAATATTATTATAGAATGAACAAACATATATATTTATTTATATCATTTTAAAAGTGATAATTTTATTAAACATGGGTAAAATGTTCTTATATTCATATGAAACATGATAATCTTACAACATATCTATTGTTTTCTGTGTAAAAAAAAACAAGATTTTTAATTAATAAAGATATATTTAAATGTTTCAATACTCTTAATCTACTCCTTAATACTATTATAATCCAAATTTAATATAATGTTGCTTTCAGCATCACTAAAAAGCACACGGTGTTCTTTTTATAATTTTTGCCCGTGTATAATCCGAAATCAATTTTCCAAAATAACGAGCACATCATCGTTACCATCATCCCTCCATAACATTGACACTTCAACCGCATCACTGTCATTCAAAGCTTATTCTTATGACTTTGTGTGGGACGACAGCGAAGCGGTGGCACAGGGCGGGTTGGAGCGCTTTCAATTTGGGGCTTACATTGTCGCATATCTATATTCATGTGGTTCAGAATGTTTACGTATATATGTGCGTGAAAATCGTTTGTAAGATGCTCGAGTGAATTGCCTAATAAAATCTGCGCTTTGGTGCACGAAGCACGCGGAGAGAGCGTCAAGTAGTTGGGTGGCTTAGAAAAATCAGGATTATGTACTGATTCTATTCTATATAATATTGTAATATAGTTTTTTAGATTGATCCTTGGTGTTTCTGTGTGTATATACGTTTATGTGGCTTACAAAACGCGAATATAAAGGACGTACACGACACATTTGAGGGTCGGGAAGGATGTGCAAATTGCTGGCAGTTGTCGTTTTCACGTCGTCGCAAACGTCAGAATCCACACCATCAAATAGTGTTAAAATTGTTTTTTTTTTCATTTTGCTTAATGGTTGGAAAAATATGCTGTTTTGCTATTTGATTGTTTCGTCTCTTAGAGGGTGAATTTTTGCGTAAACGTTGATATGTAACAGATTTTTGAACATAGAAATAGTAATTTTATTGTACATGAATGGAATTGACAATTCATAGTTTTTGTTTAGAGAATCATACATACGTATAAGGCTAATCTTATTAATACTGTCTGGCCTGCTGTATATTATAAACCGCCGCAAAATAACTAATTCGTTATTTGATTCGCTTTGAAGAGCTTTTCGAATTTGTCGCGTATAATCTAGAATAAAAAAAACCCCTATTTTTCTAATACTTTTTTTTTTTTAAATTTCCTTTCTCGGGCGGATTAAATTTACAATTTCTTGTCTCGGTGCCGTATTCTTCTTCGAATACGCGAGAGTACACAAGCCTCAATAGCTCTCAAGTTTAAAAAGCATTTTCTATTTCATATTATTATTATATACTCGTATACATCTACTGAATGTCTGTGTTTTTTATATATGTGCAAAGCTTCAAAGTTATGCACCGTCAAACATATTTAATTTCACATAAAACATTCCTTATTCGCGTTTTTTTGTGTCTATATATACGTATATATATATATATCAAATATTTATTTATAGTATGTTTGCGTACTGTTGGAGTTGTTGCCGAATCTTGCCGATTCTGTGTGAACACAAGCGTATTGCGCTTTGAGTACACGGAGTTTTCATTTCATATCTGTATTTGATATTATTGGATGGAGCTTTCGGTGAGTGCGCCTTTGAATATACATATATATTATAGTATATATAGATATATACCATACATATATTATAATAAACGTATGTGCAACGCCCATATACAGTTGAATTAAACAGCCATAAATAAAATCAAAAGCTTTGCGATCAACTTGTTTTTGGTAGATTTTTGTTTGTGTTTTTTCAGTAGAAGTCAAGTCCATTCATAAAAAAATGTCAAAATTCAATTGATGGAATTTGAGAAAAAAAATATTTGTGTGCTCTCGCTTATTGCAAAGGTGCATACAAATTGGCCATTACGGAAGCTCGCATATTTTTCATGTGAATTGAAAAAGCTACGCGGACCGAACAAAAGGTGGAACGATAAATGAATGGATGAATGGATTTGAATACCCTTTTCCGCTGCAGCGCAAGTCGAATTTAATATAAACTTTTTCAATGGTTTTCTTCTAAATTTTATTATGGCTTCTAATTAAATCATGCATGTGTACGTGTATAGTATAGTATAGATTATTTAACTAATTTATATATTATTAAATATAAAAAATAAGATAACAAACAACTTTTCTTCTCCTTTAATAAAAAAAGTGTACAAATTTTACGCTCACCGAAAAAAAATTCCCACCAAAAATAAAACTAAATCACAACGAAATATTGCTCAGCATACAAAACATGACAGAAAATGCAAAAAATCATATTGCATAATTCAAAAATACACAGTAAATGTTATGAGCACGAACAGCTCAATATGAAAATCGAAATCAGAAGATTTACAGGGTTTTACTCAACGACTCACTATCCGCCATTCCCAAGGGTTGTTTTCCCTAAGCGTGATTCAAAAGGTGTTGGCCACATGCATAGGGTAGTAATTTCAACGAGCTTGTAGTTCAATTTTATAACTTTTACAGTTCACATTTAAATTAATTGGTAAGATTTTTTTAATGGTTACCTGTGCATAAATAAATTAGGCGGAGGGTGATTTTGATTATCTTGGAATGCAAAATAAAATTAAGCGGTGTGCATAATATTTATATGTAATCATTTTTTAAATGTTGCGTGTGTATTTTGTGTGTATATTGTACATATACTATAATTTTGTATCGTGTATGTTTCGTAGATTTCATTTCTATCTAAACGTATGTATTATATATGTATGTATAACAAATATTCGATTCACCATAAAGAAATATCTTATTCTTAAACCGCCATTTAAACATCGTAAAATTCATATCAGAAGCCTTCAACCTTCTGCGCTCGTGCGCGTACTTAGCTGATTTATACTTGCAAATATACAATACCAAATAAATCAAGAGTGCCTGAGCACGCTCACGGTTGTACTCGAGTTCTTTGGAAATGATGTGTATTTTATAGCTATATTTATTTCTCATAATATACATATATAATATTATATTTCTACTACTACAATTTTATACGTATACTATACACATATCATGAACGAAACGTGTGTTTCGAGTTCAAATCAGCTACACGTATTTGTTCGCTTCGAAGCTTTGGAATATAGCAGGAGCGGATCTCGAGTTTCCTTTTTGGCATAAATACTCTTGCAAATAAAACTGAACAATATCTCATATACTTGCGTCAGGGCATTGCAGCCAACAATAACACCATCTAGACTAGAGAGAGCCTATTTTATAATATATACTACTACTACTTGTATATATAAATATAAGATTATATGTCTGAATCGTCTGACTGTATATGTAGTACCAGACCTATATAGATCACTTCGATGTTATAATGCAAATGAGAACGGCAGCTACAAATAACAAACGAATAAGCATGCATACATATATAGCACACACAGACACAGAAGAGGATCATTCATTCATTTCACAATTTTATTTATAGATATACGAGTTTTATACGGTTGAGGGAATCTGCGTAAGGATTGTTGTGTGTACCTATAGACATTATACATTGCCTACTATATGTGAATTGTGGAGTATCCACATGATGTGCTCCTCTTATTAAACTTCCATGCGCTGCTAATATGGAAAGAGGGGTTCTGCTTCTGAATATGTACTCTGGTTTGTTGTGTGTATATACTCTGGCTAAGTACCACAATGTAAGTGTACATAAATATTGTATAAATTTATGTACGAGTATTATACGTAAGATCGGAACGATTTGTTTGAGTGCAGAGTCTAGTATAAAATCAAGTCGCGATGGTTTTTATATAGACATAAATATGTTAGGATGTTTTTCTCTTTAGGTTTATGTCTAATACGGAATATCGTATATATTATATTATTATATTTATATAAATAATTTTTCAATATCATTTTTGTAATTAAATTTAATTTACGTAGATGGAAGACGAAGGAAATCACGGTAACGACGAAACACGCCTATTCATTTTGTCCTCGCTGGCCTCACAACAGAAGAGCTGTGTCAATTGTATCCTCTGCGAAGAAAAGATGTTGGTCTTTGACCGATATCCTCTGGTTGATGGAACGTTCTTTCTCAGTCCAAAACAACACTCGAGTGGTTGTATTGAGGTAATTAAATCTAATTAGTTTTGAAAATATTCATATATATATATATATATATATATATATAAAAAATCTGTGGCAATGTTATGACTTCTAAAATTTTTTAAGGCAAAAATGGCTAATTATTTTAAATTTAATTAATAAAATGTAAACACTATATTATACCATCATACAATAAAATACCATCAAATATAATGAAAACTTTACTTGCCTAACCCACAATTGCGACAAAATTACGTATGCATAATGTTTACCTCTACCTAATATTTTAGAACAAATTTTCATCATACCTCTACAGTTCATGATTTATGGTGGAGCTCTCTCAAATACAAACTCACATCATTATTCATATCGTCATTATTTTAATATTGCCTAGAGACCGCGCATATCCATCAGGAGCTTACCAAATTAGCTGTACCAAATTTCAACTATAGCACTTATGTTTGAATGTAGGTCCTGGTAATCTTTGGCAGCTCAAATTATTATTAATGGTACTTGAATATGATGTGTCTTTTGGGGTTTCACGCATGTTTTGATGTGGAAAATTGTTTTATAGTCCTTTCGAAATATGAATTTAATTTTTATACTGAGTATAAGAAAATATATATTATATTATATTAAATATTAATTTCTATTTGTGATGGGACTATTCTTATTCTCAACATTCTTCACATAGACAGGTAGTTACCAAAGTAGTTTTAATATTTTAATTTGTAGATAAAAAATCTAAAAGCTATATCTGTCCAGATAATTCTTTTCAATATAATAAATTTTTCTTCTATTTTCTTCTGCATATATAAAGTTTAATAAAATGAACAGTAGAGCTTTCTATACACCTATGGGCATAATAAATACATACATTTTTATCTAAATGAAAAAAACCCACTCACTAAAAGTTCATAAGTAATTATAACGATAAACAATAATATTTCATTTTTATCGATCACTATTAAATAATTATTTTGCATATTTTTGCAATTTGCGCGTCCAACAATTAGAGCGCCAGTTTGATTTTATAAAATTGCTAACAATCGATATTCTCCGCGACCGCGACGCTGCGCAATTTATTTCCATTCGCTGCACGCCCACACACACAAACACAATCTGTGTGTCTCTCTACATGCTGCAATATTTTCTATTTTCGCCAGACTCCAATTATTATTTAATTTAAAAAAATATACACCAGCGCCATCGCATATATGTTATATATGTAAATTGTACACCAACATCAGACATAAAGTGCATGCGGAGCAATTATTTTGTATATGTTTTGTTTATCGAAACTCTCGCTCGTCGAGCTTGTCGTCCGCGCGTCGTTTATTTATATAAATAAAAATTTATTATAGTATATATATATATATAAGTTGTATATGGATGGCATACATTATATTTTATATTGGACAAGGGCATACAACAACATAAATATTATAAAAACATTTCATTGTAATTGTCCGAAATCATTATTGCAATGTATCAACATTAATATATTGTTAAAAATGCGTGTCGGGCGCTCGTAAATTGCTTTGATAAAAAGTCAATATATACTTCTATAAATAAATCCATACATTGTATGTACGAGTACGTAAATATCTGTATGTATATAATAAAGTAGGCACATATATAATATGGTATGGTTATATATAATTGTATATACGAAGACGCATCATACGACAACAAAGTAATTGTATAGCAGAAAATCCACAAAAAAAAACTCCTAAAAAATTGCATTGACAAAAGGTATGCAGCAACAACGACAGCGCACAGCACCACAAGAAAAAAAGAAGAATCTATCTAGGTCACGGGATGCGAACGCTAGCACAAGGCACCAGACAAATGTTCTCTACATAGTCTATAATACCAACACATATTATTTTTATAACAGGAATACAAAGAATGTATTCTATATAAATATACATATATAGGTACATAATGTAAATACGCGAACAATGGATGAGTTGTGTACGAAGCATTTTTTGCGTTTATATGTGCGCACGCGACAATCAAAGGTGTATAGTGTATGCATACAAGTACATATATTATATTCTGTGTATAGTTCGAATGTACTTATACATTTGTGACAGCAAACTAAATAATATAAATAACAGCTAAAGACAATTATGTGGATTGAATGTAATTTGCGTGAGTGTGCGCGAGAGTGTCGTGAGAGCGCGCACGCGAAGGTGTTATGTTACTGCATAATATTTAAAGCATTGAGGGCGCAGACCAGACAGACGTCTGAATGACGAGCAAGAGCATACTTATATAGTGAATCGCTTGTTATATCTATATGACTTATATAAATTGAAATTGTATTGTATGTTGCATTGTTTAAGTACAAAATGTCTTGCGTAAATAATCCTAATGTGTGCTGTCGTAAATTTGTTTTGTATATTTGCAATATTACATGCAATTTTTAAAATATTCATTATTATACAAATAAAATTTTACATTTCTAAAATATTTTTTCAGGTGAAATACGATGGCCATACTCAGTTTTTGACGGCCGTTTGTATGGGCTGTCTCGAGGGTATTGTTACTGAACGCATCATTCGTTGCAGGTTAGTTTTGTCTTTCATACTGCAGATGTCTTCGTTAAATATTTTGTATCATCATATTATGTTACTAAAAAATGTGTATGAAATTTTCAATCCATACAGTAATTTGTAATTCTATAATAACTTAATTAGTGGTATTTTAAACTTGAAACAAAATCACTAAAGGGATTTCATTTTCACTATCAAATAATACTAATAATTATTGTAAAATTTTCAGATTTTGTGCCCAAAAATGGGAAGGTTCCTCGCTGGTTCTTGGCACGATGTACGCTTATGATATCTTCGCAGCAATGCCCTGTTGCACTGAAAGACTCAAGGTACGTAATATA
>JANSTU010024772.1:0-12912 GCA_027564075.1 Bolitophila hybrida
TCGGTCTGCCGGCCGGGATTGAACCGGCGACCTCCCATAAGCCAGGCCAACGCGTTAACCCACTCGGCTATGGCTATTATATTATATACGTAAGTAAATATTATGTAAAAGAAAGTAAAATAAATTAAATATAGTGCATAAACATTTCGCGCTGTTATTAACGTCGACAATTGTTTCCGTGGCGCTGCCGTACACGGTTTACTAAAAATATACAGTCGAAACCAGCAAAATATGGAATCAACATATAGTAAGCTTGCATTTCGCGTTGAAATGCGAAATATATACAGACAAATTGCCTAATGCCGAATGAGAGGCAAATCGAATCAAGGCGAACGAGTTGGATTATCATTGGTCCATCGCAATTTTTTTCGATTTTATTTGTTCAAACTCCAACGAATATCACCATCGGCCACCAGTCCCCATTGCAGCTAGCCATTATATGTACTTTCAAATAGATGACGAAAAAGAGCCAAAAAGTTAGAATAGGTAATATGCATTTGTCCCAGAGAAAATAGGCGTTTTTTGGATCGCTTGAGAAGAACCTTCCCGTCAGTCAAACCTCGTCAGAAGAACTTCCAATAAATAAGTGTTTCAATCTTCAAAGAGTAACACACAAAATTCTGAACGGGGCTCAATTTAATAAACTCAAACTTTACAAATATGCTCGTTGTACACTGTGAAAGTAAATAATGCTTATTGCATTTTATGACAATAAATTATAATCCCCTATAAAGGTATTTAATTATACTATAATTACTATTAGGTCTGCTGATTGAAAAAAGTTAAAAAAAAAATATTGTAGCTCCACATTAAGTCTACTTGGTTAAACTAATAATACAAAATATACGTTCCACAACCACTGATTACATTATGATATTGTTATACTATTTTTTAATAATTGCTCATTTTTATAAAAATATGTGGTCCGAAAAATTGAAAAGTGTGCTCTAAACATTTTGTTTTTTATTAGGACTACCTTTTCAATTATTCTTAGCACAATTTAGATTTATTTATATTTTTATTGGTGTACGGAGTACAGTCACTGGAAAATAGTACATATATACTGAAATACGTTTAAAAAGCACCGACTCGACATTTGTCTAACTGTCTCACTGTTCTATTCGCTCTGTGTGGATTTTCCATTGTAGAATGACGTGTTTTTATTATCCGGCAAATTATGCTAAATAAACAGCATACATTTTCTATCACAATATAGAACAACTACTAGCTTAGTTTTTTTTTTGCGCAATAAATAATAGCAGACTTTTTTAATATAAAATCTGTAGATGAATCCCTATGCATTTCCGAAGTCTGCTCGCGGAAGTATATACATATCTGCACTTGACATGTGCAAATATTGCGTGTGCAAAAGTCCTAATTTTTGTTTTCATCGGAACACCCTAGCGTATATATCTAACACACTTACAAATCACCCTTTTCTTTAAGTATATGGTTATTCTGACAGTAGGTACGCGCACCTATACATATTTATTATATGAATTAATGATGCAACATGCATCTTTATATGAATTTCACCATAATCAGCTCGCATTACCACCTGTATATACACATTTGCTTACCAAAATGAAGGGCTCGGGCTAGCAGAAACGAGGCGCTTCGATGACTTAATGTGCGTGTTGTTAGTAGTCATTTAATAGCCTCGATGTATTGTGTACGTTTTTAGCAGCAACATTTATATTATCTTAAATACTTATAATGGTTATTACCATTATACGAGTATTATCATTTTACGTTATACGTTATTTAGTTAGTTATAGAAGAATTAGGGATTATTCACCTTATAAATTTAAAAAAATTGTTAATTTTACTTACGTAAATCTTAAATTTAAAATCTTAAAGCGAAAGAAAAAGTCATACAATATTTTTTTTTAGTAAAGTTTTTTGATGCAGAATTAAAAACATAATAATATAAATAAATAAAAAAAAGTGTTTTTCGGTCATACCTTTGGAACGGCTAGACTTCTGGCCTACGTTTAGGGCATTTTAAAAAGTTCAGAGTTCGAGTACCTAATATCTTGGGTAGAATTAAAGAATTGAGGCTATGAGAACTTTTTTGAAAAAATCTCCTATTTTGGTTTGACCTAGTTTTCATTACTATCCTCCAGTCACAGATCCGTATATTTTAAAATAACTGCTATTTCTCACACATACATTTTTTTGGTATAACCGTAGTGGAATTGTGTAGATAGACAGATAAATTGGAAGTCAAAAAAAAAATATGTCGTGGCAATCAGGCCAAAATATAGTCCCATTGTACATTTTCATGTTTACTGATCTCTAGGTAGGTAATGATATTCCTCTAAGAACTAGGTATATATGATGCACCTAAGCTGTGATTGTCTTGAGATTTAATTTCTCGATAGCATCGATTGTCCCTGTCTCTGGTATTCCTAGATACACAGTTTTGTACCTCTGTAGCATTGGCAGAGGTTGTATTCCAATGTTTCGTTTCTCATGTTTGAAACTCTACATAATGGCGATCCTGATCGCTGCTTAGTGCTTAGTGCTGCTTCGTTTAATGTTTATTGTTGGTTTTTCAAGAATGATTTGAACTCCCAAAAAAGTGCAAGATTCTCTGCTTGAAAACTGTAGTTAGTTACCCAAGTGGTATATGGAGTTATGTTTTCAATATAGTTAAAAACAACAAGTTCCAAATTGGACATCCCTTCTGGAACCAACGGTAAAGATAGTAGTGCCACTTCCTGTTAAATGGTTTTGGTTCAGTCATGAAAGAATTTTCAAAGAAATGAACAGGTTTATATTGACTGATTTCATGAACAGGTTTCGTTCTATGATTGTTTTTTAAGGATTTTTGCATGAGGTATCCATTTAAAGAGTGATCTAATTGGAGGTAATTTTCTTATGTGTCATTTGTCTTATATGACGTTTTTTGTTTAGTATTCATTGCCATTTCATCATGAGACTTAAGCCTGATTGATATAATCGACCCACTGAAACTATTATTCGTGAAACCATAACCAAATTAAGAACTAAGTTTACACTTTTAGACATTCATCCATCAACCGTATTGCGTAAAGCCTGTAGTAATTAGAATATATTCCAGTTGCAGCGAATGTTTGTGAAGACCCTTACCAATTCGTCGTTCTTCTCAAGCTTTGGACATATCTTAAGCGTATAAGCATATATAATAAAATACAGTTCGTTCAAGAATTGAAGTCAGGAGACCTTGGTTTACGTTGTAATTTCAGTATACAATTTTCGGCCTTACAACAGCTTCAAGTTGATCCATATTTATCGAAAAAATGAGTGTTTGGTGCGGTGTATGGGCAGATGGCAACAACGGTCCGTATTTTTTTTATAAATTTATTGTTCTTTGTCTCAATATGTTTGTTAAATTGGATTTTCGTGTAGCGGATAACTCCCAAGGATTTTTTTCATTGATAGTTATCCGATATTTACAAAGTTCATAATTTATTATATGGGAGAAGTACTGTAGAAGAGTTAGTTGGTTTTCAATAAACCATATCACTACATTTTTTTATTAATTTTTGTTGTATAACATTTATATTTATATTTTCATCCTTTTTGGACTGCCATATCATCGGCGAATCGAAATGTATAGTACCTTCTAAATTATTTAGAACTTTAAGTAGTCCATTATTAATCACATAACGGGCGATAATTCACCTACCTGTGGGTATATTTGCATGACTTGGGCTTGTATGCTGACTCCTTTGGAGTCCAGCAAATTTGTGCGATTTGGAAGCATATTAATAAACTAATAGCCGCTTTTTTAAGAGTCTGAAAGTTCATTTTATTAAAAGCTTCCTCTCTGTCTAAAAATACTGAAGGAGTATTTTGTTTGAAGTGATGCATTTTGAAGTGCGGTTTCGACTGATTTCCCCGTTAAATATGGTTGCATCTTGTTTTTCATGTAGCGGAATTTCTCTGAGATATCTGTCACACATTCTTTTGAGTACAAACGATGTAAGAGTATAATTTGGCTGGATGTAGGGATGTAACTCACTGCAAAAATAGATCTGAAGATTTTGGAGATTCAATCCAGATGAGTTTCTCAAGCATTCTTGGATAGTACCAGCCGGTCCTGTCGCCTTGAATAATTTAAAAGAGGACAGGGCCAAATTTCATTCTATCAACAGTGATTATGGTGGAGGCCAAGCTTCAATTAGGATCATGGTCATCCTCATGGTTTACATTAGTGTTGGTATGAGTCTGATCATTAAATATGCAGTTTGGGAAGTGGTTACTCATCAGATGTTTCAGAGTATCGGTGTGATTTCCCGTGCTTGAACCATCGTCGAGCAGTTACTAACTGGGCAACTTTATCTATTGATAATCTATTACTCCACCATTGCGGTTTATATTCAGAGCGAGTTTCTCGGATTGGACAGCTTACATTGAAGGATTACGTAAGAACATTTGAAAACACACTGGCTAATCTCTAGGTCATTAACAGTGAGTGGCATGTTCCTAGGAAGATAATGATTATCAACTGTTGCCTGATAGAGACCCCAGTCACATTTCCTCTGGTTTCTATGATCAGGTATGTTACTCTTGTTACAAAAGTAGGTTCGTTCCCTACGTTTTGAACCATAGTTAAATATTCTAGAAGTTCTTACTTCTGCCCCAGCAGATATTAGAAGCATTTGCATCTAATGTTATAAAAAGAATGTGTTTAGATTGTTTTTAGCGATCACGCACGTTCTAACCTTGTTTTGGGTGGGAGCGAAAAAATGAAAAACCGGGGTTTTTAAGGCACATTCCACTGCCACGGCTCTTGAATAAGAGCCATCGATCTGATCATTAGTCATGACAGCTCTGATGTTACTCATAGTTGCCCGGCAGTGGTGCAGATTTATCTGTATAATTTTAAAAGAGGGAGAGTTCGACATCGGCATCATCCGTCGCCAGTAACTTGGCCTCCCTCGTTTCTACTGTGACAGTTTTAGTCGGCTGTACATTTTCCGCAGATCCTGCCTTTTTCCTCTCATCGTTAGACATTTGCTTTGCTAATCTAGCGACAATTGCTTGAAGACACCTTCGATAAAATCTCGGCGAAAATGTCAACAACTTTCCTTCTTACCACCAGGTTTCCTCTCCTGTTTCCTGAAGAGGAGGGCTGATAGTTGCCCTTGGTTTGCCTCGAGGGATGTTGAGTCGGGGTTGCGGCTTTTGCCGCTGAGGTGGATGGACCTGCGGTCTGAACTGCAGGTCTGGGTGTGGTCGGTGCGGTCAAAATGTGTCAGTATTTATAATAACTACTGATCTAAGTGCTGTCGTGTTATGTGTCTTATCAATTGTGTGTGAGGCGGTGTTGTCAAAAGAAGAGGGTTTAATTAAAGGTGTATTTTAGTGTTTGTGTCCATGATAAGTTTGACGAGTGTAGAGGTAGTGAGAGGTCCATTACGACAGAGACCATTTATAAACAGTAAGGCTACTATCGAAGGTAGCCTGGTATTCGATAGTCACTCGTTAGAGACTGCTTTATATACAGTGGTTCAGGCGTTCAGGGAACGGACAAACCGAATCAATCACCAGAAATAATAGAGGAATCCCACCTAGGACGCGACTGGTAGGTACTAAACCCAATTGTAAGATGTTGATGGAATGACAATCTTTTAAAATATATAAGTTGTTATTCTGGCAGACATTCTTTTAGTTGTTCTTTACTTTTAGAAGCCCATACTTAAACGCTGGGTAGTCGAAAGTAAAATGTCTATGTCTATATAAAATACATAACAAAAATATTTATAAAGAATTTTAAGATTTGCAGTTTCATATATATGTACACTCCCGCACTCTATATAGCGTACATACTTTTGGCGCCAATCCAAATAAAAATATCGCTATATGAAAACGCGCGTGCACGAGCGAGTCGTTGCCGCCGAACTGACCCGATAATATACTATTTTTAATAATAAAAACCATGTAATGACGTCTCATGTTTACTCTGTTCAACGCAAAGTCGAGCGTTGTGTAGCTGACAATCGCTGACGTCAGCATATCTAAAGCTCACTTGTGTTGCTTTCGCTTATTTTGGAAATCGATCTACCATACAGCCATAAGGGCGCCAGCTGCTCACTAAGTGCAACCGCATTAGCATTACCCGGTGCGTCGGCGCCGGCTGACAGCGAAAGCTTTTGCCGAAATATCATATGAGTGGGTGTGTGAATCAAAAGAGCTGTGCAAAACGCCCACACCAAGACAAATTCTTTGTAAAATGTTGTTTTTTTTTTCAAATAAGAATTACATTTTTATTACTAAAGTCAATTATTAAAAAAATATTATATATTATACTCGAATTTAGAACAACTAAAATGCACATATTCATAAACAACCGAAATTGCGCGTATGATGAGTTATAAGAAGCTTAAGACATTGCACAGTCGCACATAAAGAATTTCTATATACATATACATTTGTCTACTGAAATAAACTATAGCAGAAGGCTCGGCTAGTCGACGTCACAACGATACAATTTTAATTCGAAATCCGTGTACAGAATAAAATTACACTACCGTAAACATGTGTGCATGTATGGCACTCAAACGCACACACATAAACACCAGGCACACGCACACAACAAACCATAAACTACAGTTGAATGAGTCGAAAATGTAACGTATAAAACTCTCACGCAATCGATCTTATATTATATGTATATAAAATACATCATATTTTAATACTACTACAACCACACAAATTGTATATACAAAAACCAGCCAGTTTCTATGTATTTACTGTATAAATATGCTGTCTGGCTATGTTTGTGTGTCTGTGTGTGTATAATGTGTATATCCAAAGCGACGGCGAAATTCTTGGCAAAAGGCAAACCTATATAACGTGCTGCGGTGCAAACACACACTTCAGTGCTTAGATATCGAATGAGAAACACGGAGCTTTTATTCACACGCGTCGCGCCAAAGCAATCGTACGAAAAGCGAAATATTTATTTATTTATTTTTCGGAAGTTACGACATACCAAGAAAACCAATTAGTTTATCATTCTAAAGTGAATTTATGTGAAATAACATTTAATCGCATCCATTGAACTGAAGAATATTTAAAAAAAAGCTTAGCGCTTAAAGTGAAAATGTCTATAAATGGTTAATTAGCGCGATACATCACACCACTCTACGAATACCTTATTAAAGACTCAACATATATAACAACAACTGTCAACTTGTAAATATAAATATTTATATAAATAATACATATTTTATATATACTATTTTCGTGTGTTATATTTATTGTTATGAAAAGTGCGCGAATAGTGCACAATATATAATATAAGGTGGAGTGAAGAACAAGTTAATGGACAATTTTTTTTTTTTTGTTTTTTAATTGATCATTTTCATATCTGAATTGCGACGCCAGTCGCCAGCAGCCGCCAGTGTCAGATAAAAATAAACACAAAGTGTCAACAATGCCAGAAAAACGCTCCTGACATTGATCAAAAAATACACAACATTTCCTCTCTGTGTTTGTGCATGTGTGTTTCTCTACTCTAAATACCTATTTATATATCAATAAACATATATATATATATACAAAACATATTGTCTTGAGTATATAAGAAGAGTGTGCGCATATAACGGAAAAACATCGATTCATGGCAGAAACCACTACGCAGGCCGTATCAGCAAGCAGCAGCATTACATAATAAAAATTCGTGATACGCACAAAAAAATTAACTTCAATTTTTTTATATATTGACGCGACGACGAAAAATCAGTGCACGCTAATTCAAAATCAAACAATCAACAAATAACGCAATTTTTAAAGTGTATACGTACGACATCTACTGTCAGAATCGGAATTAATTTCAAAGACTCAAACCACAGGTTAAACACGGCCGTTCATGTTTACAGTGTAGATATTGTACATGTAAAACAATAACCTATTCATATCGTGTTGAACGCATCATAATTAACTGCACTTTGCGATTGCAGTGAATGTCAAGTGTACACATAAACGGATAAGAATACAGCCGGCAACAAGATGAGCGGAAGGGAGAGATTGAGTGCCACCTCGCAGGCGATGGGTCGGCTTATGGATAAATTAAAAAGGAGCTACTCCGAAACGGTAAGTTAAATAAATCTGCAGCTGAATTGTTATGCGTAAGCATTTAATATAAACAAATTGAATTCGTTGTGTTTTTTTTTTTTGTAGATTTTAACAATCAAATTTTGACATATCATCAAAAGCACAAATTCATTATCATGTGGTTATTATACACGTCTGACGTAGTCTAAATATTATAATTTATACAAATATACCTATTTATAATATAAGTATAACAAAATGTAGACGTACCACGAACACGCAGACGTCAGGTGAACGATTTCTGTATTAAATATGCAAACATCAGAACCACCTAAATTCAATGAATATTTATGCGACTGGGTGAAAAACGGCTACAATGTGCACGAAAGGTCAGGTGGCACGATCTTGTGCATTTATTGCACACCGGAATTCGACCAGTTTTCGTGTGTGTTTGGGTTTATTTTGGATATTTAAATGTTATACATTTATTTCATAATTTAAAGAACTAACAAAAAAAGAGGATTAGCATAATATTTGAATAATTAAGGGAAACCAGAAAAAGCGGTATAAAAAATATGTATATCCAGTACATAATTATTCGGAAACGCACTCTAAAACGATTAAAATGTCATTAAACTTATTAAAGTACATATTTATTTTAATGAGATCTTTTTTAAAACTGTTAATATTTCCTAGATTCTCTGCATAATTCACAGAATTGGAAGATCTTCGTAGCAATGATTAAATTTAATTAACTATAAAGGTAGTTATAATTGTATACATTGACAGGCAAGCTTTATAATCTAGAATCTCAGTATAAATAGAACTGTTAAAGAATATCTTCTAAATTTAAAGACAAACCTAAGGCAAGAATTAAGCGCGAATGTTAATTTACGCTTGTTTTCAAAAGTCAAGGAAATAAAACGAATATCACCGTAAGTAAATAAAGGTATTAAAAGTACCTTAACCTTAACATTCGTAAGCGAAGGTTTTTTGATATTAGAAAGTTTACAGATGCGTCTCAAACCTCGTATACCTTATGGAATATTTACTTGTTTTGTCCAAGTTAACGTATTATTAAATATTACTTCAATGTTTTTAACTTTATTTATTGGTAAAACTGGAAAGTTAAAAATTACAGTTTACTACATGGTTCAAATAATCCCGGGAGTAATGATGAAAACTCAGACTTTTTGATAAAAATCGAATTTATTCTTCAACACAGTTCCCTTCGAGGGAGAAACACTTCTACCAACGATAGTCCTTGACGTCGAGGCTCTCAAAATAGGCATCAGTACCTCCTCAGTTGAGTAAAATATCTTTCCCTTGAAGCCATATTTTCAAGTTTGGAAACAGATGATAGTCGCTGGGGGCCAAGTGTGGAGAATACGGTGGGTTGGGCAGCAATTAATTCAATTGTGCCATTTCTTCGAGCTATGAGTGAACCGATGCCTTGTGGTGGTGGAACAGATTTTTTTCTTTGCCATATGCGGCTGTTTTGTCTTCATTTCATTGTTCAAACGTAACAATGATTAAAACCTTCCCAGCCGACCTTTGCGTTTTTGGGCGCTTCGAACGACTCTCACTCAGTTCTAACCATGTTTTAGGGTGTGTAGTGGTGGATCTCTGTTTCATTCATTGTTACGAATCGACGCAAAAACTCTTTCGGATTAAGCCGAAACAGCTCCAAATTGGCCTCCGCAAAATATTTAAAATACAGCCGATCGACAACTTAATTATGTCTGCTAGCTCACTTTCACTTTGCGGTTTGCTAAAACGATCAGATGGACTTTCTTGATGTTTTCTGAAGTCGTATCCTCATTTGGCCGACCCGAACGTGGTGCTCGTACGACCCATTCAGCAAACCATCTGTAAACAGTTGTTTTCGACGGAGCACATGTGATGTTTTTGTAGCCATTCCAATGTTTGCGATCACAAAGTAATGTTTTATTAAAATACGAAATTCACAGTAGCGTCACTCATACAGATGAAATGTCATGCAAATTTGACATTCATCATTAAAAAGTTAATACTTCTGAAAAATTATATCGATTTGAGAGTGGGGGCGTCATCCCACCTAAATTCCCGGCACTTTTTGAACCATGTAGTAGAAACGTATAACGTTTTCCTCGGACCATAATCAATAATGTCGTGATCATTATTTAAAGGTCCACCGAATCCTAAGTGCACATAGTCAGCACACATTAAATACATTCATTCGGCAGATCATTAATGAAGAGTGAGAAGAATAGTTGTGGAACAATCTGGAATATTTCTCTTGAATAAGATCGAATCAACTGCACAGCTCCTGTTAAAAATTGAAGAAAAAAACTTTCAATTTGTTTACACAATTTAAGGCTTTATTATTTTTAGCATTTCAGTTGTGGTAGTACGATTAGATCTAAACCCAGGCTTTTTATCAGAAAAAATAGAAATGAATAGTTCATTTGCTCTTTTATCATAATTTCATGAAACATGAATAACATGAACATGAAATACTAGCATTGTGTTTAGTTTTAAACACTTTTCATTGGATATTGTGATTTGGTGACAAAAAAGCACTCCAATTCCTTGACAGTGAATTCTTCTGAGTTCATTCTTGGTGCATTTGGTGACAATTTGTTTCCATACAAATCGGTGGTGAACAAAAATTCACTCCTCTACTTGAGAGAAATTCATTTGACAAAAATTCATCATGCCGTTTCTACATTTAAGTTGATAGGAATTTTGCCATATATACTATTAGAACTTTTAATACGCCAGAGTATTTTAGTTCACAGCCAAGAGTTGAGTACGGTAGATGTTATCCCAATGGAAAATAGAGATATTTTTAGGTTATGTTTCTAGATCAACACGGTTATAATGTCTATAGAATGTATTTTTTTAAAAGTAATTAATGCCGAATACGACATAAAGCTAAAAAGTAATGGTGTGACATGCCAGGTAATCCAACTTACTTCAAACAGATCTAGAGAGCTAATAATTATATAAAAAATAATATAATTGTGTAATTATATGTACAACACAAAAAAAAATGGATATTAAAACCTAATTGGGCACCAATGCCCCCTTTTTGGAAAGGTTTCCACAGTGCTCGACAGAAAATTGAAAAAAAAAATTCAAAACAATAGACTTTTCTTTAAAAATCTCATTAATTGTCATTTGTACAGCAAAATATGTTTCTACAAAGTTTTGGGAAATGTAGCAGTAATCTTTTCGAAATAAATAATGAACGTCAATTTTTTTTTTATACACTAAAAATTAAGGAAGAAAAATATATCTTTAATTTATTTGTTTGCATCTTCGATTTCAGATTTCTGAAGAAAGTATATTTTTCGAAAAATTCAGAAAGTAATTTTAGGAAGGACGATTTCCTTAACAATAAAAAATATGTAGTTCATTAATTTCAACATTTCCCAAATATAAAATTTTATAAATCAAAAAACGTGTATTTAAGCTAGGGAATATCGATTGAAACTGATATTTAAGGTTATATTTAAGGAATATCAAGAGAAAACGAAATCTTTATGATATAACAATAAGCGTATACCAATTAGTTAGTATTTTGCGTAAACCAATGTTAACCCACCGAGAACCCACACGAATTTCCAAGCGTCTTCGGCTACTGATCGAACTGCCCGAACTGTCATTATCCCAAGAGTTTGATGTTGCGATAATCTGCCCAAATCTCTATCCAGTATTACAATACGCAAAATTTAAACTGATTGAAGACTTTTGTAAAAGTCAAATGGAGCAAAATTGGAAGCAATTATATACAAACAAACTTGTAAGATCAGTGCAGAAACGTCAGAAATTAGTTATAGATATTTATGACAATCCTACTAAATATTAGTATTATTATAATAGTCCATATTATTATATTACTATTACTATTTATTAATTATTATTAATTATTAATTTTTAGTAATTCTTCAATGTTTGTATTAATAAAATTCATTACGCTTCTTGTATTAAATTATTTGATTTTTATATGTATATACATAAACAAAAAATCTCTTCATAAGAAAAATAAAAACAACATTTAAAACATATACATATCTATACGTTAAAATCTCAATATAAAACCTAATGATGAATTATTGAACAATTAGCGCAAGGTCAAAAACTCAAAAATGTATTTGCCTCTTCTTTGTTATATCTATAAATAAATACCATACACACTTATTCAATTTCGAATCTTACAAAAAAATATTAATAATACACAACAAAAATCCGTGCAGTTTCCTTGAGTTTGTCGCACGTCAAATTTCTAATGTTTGAATTACTGCGTGATGCGCGCCTAATAATATGTGGTTCACTGTCCGTTCGGTCGAACGCGCATTTAACAACTCCTTTGTTGAACTCGCAGAGATCGTTATTTATAAAAAAGCCATTTATTTTAATTTCGCAAATAACAAAGCTCTGTGTGTTCGTTACAAAAATAGCCCATACTGTTCGCGCACGATGTCGTGATAACAAAAAAGCTTTAGACTCAATTGAGAATATGTATATTCAAATTTATATATATTTATACTACGTACGCGAACTCGCGGTCGCCGATCGAGGGATATTGCCTAACAATGGCCAGACGAGCGACAAGCATAAATCTTTGTTATTGTTATTGTGTAAAGCTAAGACGGTATGTGCGAGTTTTGCATACCACGCATGTCACAATTACATAAAACACGCGTTCATTTAAGCCTATATATGCATTCAAAATTCAATTGATGCGTCGGCAGTTTGTTTATTTACGTTTTTGGACGCGTCATCATTTGGAAGATCTGGATTTAAAAATAGAATTCGCTTAGCGAAATATATAAATAAGAAGTACACACGAGTTCGTATAGTATGCACATCAAGCTT
>JANSTU010024783.1:0-12912 GCA_027564075.1 Bolitophila hybrida
ACCACTATGTATTCCATTAAACATTTTTTTTCATGAATAAATGGTCAGTTGACTTATGTCGTTGACGTCAAACAAAACAAAAGTCGATATGCCCTAATAATATAGAATTATCTGAATAGAAATATAATTGTTTCCGTGTTGTACTGGTCTTACGGTAAAAATTAGATATCCTGTCTTTTTAATATTATTAGAAATTCTTTTTATTTGTTAAGTATATGACAAAGACATAATGCAAAAATGTGTAGAGAAAACATGTACCATTGACAGGCATGGCTTATATAAAGTCTTCATGAGACTTGATTTTGCTGTGTCAATAAATATAGTGGCAGCACGTATTTTCCGCAACCTGGATATGTGTGTGCTTACCGCGGTTTCAAATCCAAATAAAAGAGCAGAGAGTCCAGAGAATATACTATATTGAGCTCTAAGAAATAGATCATGCAGAAATAAAATGTCCATAAAATTATTCAAAATTGTCCTCCAAATTGTGTATGCTTCGATGTAAATCACTAGTTAAATGGACACTTATATTAAAACAAATTGAGTACATGTTTTATTTAACGTTTTTTCTGAAGGATGTAGCAGATGTATCTCTATAATATTATATAGACTGCGATGGCTGGGAACATAACACTAACATAGATGGATAAGAATACAAAAATGCATATTTTCCTTCGATTTTTGTATATAATTAATGTATTTAACGATTGATGTTATTAGTTTTAATTTTATTAATTACAATAACACCGGTTGATTATTTAATAAATACTTTCGCTTTTTTCTTTAACTTTAGGATATAAATAAACATTAAAGTAAATATAAATACCCTTACAAATAATCAATCATTTACTATAAGTTAAGATAAGTGGTTAATTTTAATTTGAACTCATAGTCGTGAGAAACAAAAATCTATTTCCCTTATCATTTTTTTAATTGAATGAACTTTTGGTTGATTCGAGTTAATTCTTTTGAGATATTCTTTGTATATTCAATGCAATGAAATTAAAGTATTATTTACATATTTAAGTATTAATAAAGTATTACAGAATTATAGTTTTTCTATAACATACATTTTCAGAAATATTATTAGCAATATATGCGACTTAATGACACTTTTAATTTTTAAAGTAATGAAATCATACAGCTACAATCATTAAATCCTGTTCTGGAAAACAATCATAAAATCGCTTATGACTACTAAAACGGAAAATAAATATATATGTATATTAATTTTTCAAATGTAAATCAGTGCGCCAAGCCAGCTGACTCAGACACAAATCGTAAAATATCCAATCGAAAACAAGTGCAGACAGTCAGACATTTAAGTACATCGTATAAAGATCACTCACAAACACACTAACTAAACAGAGTGAAATATATTATGAGTCGAGATCAATATTGTTAAGAACACCACCATCAAATTACAATTGAAATACAATTACGTACTTTTTACCAACAACAGTCACTGGACCGGCTCCAGCGAAAGTAATAGTCGCCATAAACAAAACCGTCGTCACCATCAGCCCGTTGTGAGTTCCGCTACGCTTATCCTTCATGTTCGAGGCGGGCACTTAAACTATATGCTTGTATGCGGTCCTTTTTTCTTTTCCGATTAAATTTTTCTTTTGATATGCTATTAATGAATAAAAAACTGGCACGCGTTACGTGAATGTAATGTGCGCGTAATGCGAGTGACTTTATTTATGAGTCTACACGCAATGTAATATTACAAAAAGGTTGTAAGCTCGTATTGCTATGCCCTATTGTAATTACACAAAAACTAGTACTTTTGATATCTGCGAATGATAAGTGCGTTTTGTGAGGCATACGAATTATATTAAAAAAAACAACAATCACAATTTACTGTCGGTATTCATATATGGAGGTAATATAATAATTATTAGATAATATTCATATATAAAAAATGCACGAGCAATCACAAAGCGTATATTACTATGTGTAACGAGCTATATACCGCATAGAACAACTCTTGTACGGGAGAGCTTTAGCAAATAATAATTATAATTTATCGGTGACTTTGAACCGGCATGGCTCACGAATGCATTAATCAAGAAAACACAAAGCACACAAATAATATACACTTGCAAGACAGTGGTTGATTTACGAGCTTTAATCCACAGCTTGTCTATTGTTCACGTTGTATATAATACTAATGCCCCAAGAGCTCCGCGATAGTCTTCTACGGGGCGTCGCGTCGGTCGCAAGTGTAAATCGACGTGTAATGCTTGAATTGGTCGTTTCCATCACACAAAACCTGGAATTGGACTCAAGGGATGACACCATTCACACGTGCATTCATTATTAAATTCTGTCAAGTTTCGAGCAAGTTGTGCCCAAGGTCTTTCGATTTGATTAGCTCGTGTGTCCATTAGATCTTTGAATTTATAATGTACCTGAAAACGGTCTCAACATCTATATTTATGTAAAATTCACATTATTTATATAGTACTATATGCCATCAGATATACAGGTAACGATAAGTATTCTAATAGCCGTAGGTTCAACGATAAACACGTCCGTAAACTTAACTTTCCATCGTATCATAGTTCTTCAAGCATAGGCCTAGGAATGTGTGTTTTCTGTGGGTGGATTATTTAGGTCAAGGCCAAAATGTGCGCATTCTCAATTGCTATGTATGTACAAGTGTGTGTGTGTGTGTATTTATACTTTGTGTGTGTACTAAAGAGCAGAATCGAGTAAAATGGATCGTATATATAAACTAGGGTTGTTGAATAAGAAATGTGGGATTGCTGGTTCTAAGTGTATTTGTCAATGTATCCATATGTATTCATTGTATGTATAACAATACATATACATTTTAGGTATATATAAATATTTATATAGATTTTGTAAAACTGATGCGAAAGCGGCAGCGTTTTGTCAAGTACAGCACTTAAATATACACTCAAATGCAGCCCTCTGCTATATATAGTGAGAAAATCCGAGGAGAAAATCATTTGAATTATTGTGATAAGGTTGTAGGTTGAATTGGGGTTGAATCCAAAAGATCGATTTATGGTGTCAGTATGAAATGGTATATGGATACACATCATTTGGTATAAAGCCCTTTTCTTTAGTCTATATTTTTTATTTACAAATCGTTTATTAAACGATCCCTAAATGATATGTGTACCGTCGGTTATGGTTGAAAACGTAATAAAAAAATGAAGAATAAAACATAAAATAATATTTATGCACGGTCCTTTTTGCCTCTATCTCTCATAAGTAGTAGTCTGTTTTTATATATTTTTTTTTGTGATAATTACCTATCGATTGATGTCAGCAAACTGGCTATTCGAAGACCGGCGGGTCTTCTTGCTCTAAAAAAACTAACTCCATATACATTTTGTAAAATAAATGAAATATTACATAACCGGTTCACGGGTTAAAATAAATCCGGTTAACCAAACCGGTCTTTTCATATAAAGAAATTAAAAATAATTTTTTTTTGCTAGTATTTTTATACTTTTATGAACATTTTAAGGCAAAGTTAATCATTCCATCGTAAAATATTTAAATATAAAAGTGGATTTGTTATCAAGCATTTTTATAAAAAAATGGTAACTGGAATATTTACATTTACATAAAATTAATTTAAATAAAAACAATTTACATAATAACCAATTTACATAAAATACAATTCACATAAGACGGTTTAAAAAACTTTTTTTTTACAGTAATAACATTTTGTCGTTGATTGGTAATCCTAACCATAGCCATAGTCGAGTGGGTTAACGCGTTGGCTGGAGGTCGCTGGTTTGGTTCCATCCCAGTAGACCAAAGTGTTTTCCGAATTTTGAACATTAAATCAGTAGGTTCCTTTTGCTATTAATTGCCTATTTCTTAAATATGTTTCTGATTTGGAATAACGGAACATTAATTCCATCTATTAAAATATTACAAAAATTAACAATTTTACAATAGTATAGAGTGCAACAACACTAGTTCATGATATAATATAATATTATTTATAATTCATTAAAAATCATAAAATAAAAGCTATTTAACATATTTTATTATAATCTACATTACTTGTATTACTACTACTTATTTACTACTTACAAGCTAGTAAAAAGAATCGATGGTAACAAAGAAAGAAAAAGAATAACCTGTATAGGCTTCGCAAAAAGTATGACGAACAAGTATGACAAACTAGCAATTTGTTTACATTTATAATAACGTTTCGGTAAAAGTATGACGATAACGTATGACACAAACAGAGGAAACATGTTTGCTAATTTGAATGTCGTTGTGTTTGGGTAAGAGTATGACGATAAAGTATGGCGATAAACACAGACAATATATTTAATAACATGAAGTTAATGGAGACAATATAAAAAACAATAGCATATTTTAAAAACAAAGTTTGGCAACAGTCAGTAACAATAAAATGAGTAACTTAATTGTTAGAATAAGTTAAGGTAAAGTATAACATAATATATAACAACATAAAAATACAAAATCTTTGCAATTTAATTAAATGATGTTTGGTTTAGGTAAAATAAGACAAAAAATACACCAAATTTGGTAGTCGAATGTATCCCGTTTAGATGAATGCCGTATGGCCGAAAGCCGTTGGACAAATAATAACAAATCTTGAGTAGAAATCGCTCAAACGCGATTTTTTATTATTCCAACACAAAACAGATGTTAACTGAAAAGATTATGTGTAAATAATAATAATAATAATAAGTAATCTTGAGTTGAAATCGCGCACGCTATCGGCTAAACGGCCTTCGGCCAATTGGCCATATACTGTTAAAATCTCTTTTTGATCGGGTAAAAGTATGATACCATAGTATACCATAGCCATAGCCGAGTGGGTTAACGCGTTGGCCTGGATTTTGAATGTAGCACTTTAAATCAGTTTCTCTTGCTTTTAATGGCCTATATCTGAAATAGGTTATTGATTTGGAATAACGGAACATTAATGTCATCAATATAGATCTCGGTGCATAGAGATATCTCAAAAATATGCGCATTTGCCCTGCAAAGTTGTTGAGACGCGTCAGGGCAACCATCGCGAATGTGTTGTGAGTGTTAGAGCACAGTAGCTCCAATAGGAATAGCACAGCACAAACATCACATTAGCATGACCTGACCACTCGTGCGAACCCGTAATGGTCAATGAATCCGGTGTGCGGCATCGCACACTAGCCCTATGTCACACAATGGATTACAGGATCCAATGAGAATGAGAAAACTATGACGATCAATAGATACATGAATTGTCAATTTTACTGTTAATTGGATTTGGTAAAATTATGATGACAAAGCTAGGCAAAAGAGAAAATATAGACAAAATATTTAGAAATTTAAAAAAGTCCTAGTAAAAGTATGACAAACAAAACGTTCATGAAATTGAATGACAACCACTAGTGACCACATAAGCATCTCAATTACTTGGCAATAGTCTTAAAAAAACCTACATTTTAAAATGAATAATCTCCATCCATCTCAATTTAAATTGAACTGGACTTTTTATTTGTTTAATGGGATTTTAATGGGATGTGGCAATGAGTTCCAAAAGTTAACACAATAGTTGAAAAATGCATATATGAGAGTCTTCTATATGGTACAATAAGATTGGAGGTTCTATTAGATCTTGAAAAACAGAGGTAGTTAAACAAATTAAGACTCTTTGCCATCTATGGTTATTATTATTTTTGTTATGAAAATCAGGATTTTAAATTAATTGGTAATATACAGTATGTTGTTACATTAGTGTTTGGAGTAACGTTGTTCCTCTAATTTATTTCTAGATGTTACCTATCTACCTAAAATCATTTCGATCTCTGTATAAAGTTCAAAATGCTTTTAAGTTTGAATGAGGCCATATTGTCTGAGTTTAGGACAAACATCCTAATGTAGACATTCTAATATTTGAGTGGTTTGGAAAATCACATTATATATGTTCTATTTCTATTTTAATTTGTGGAGATGCTTGTTAAGGCACAAAATGTATACCAGCTATAAATATATAACTCATGGTAGACAATATCTGATTCAATAATCTATATAGAAAAGGAAACTAGCTACAATGTGATTAGTGCAACCCTAATAGTCAGTTAACAATATAATAAATAAATTGACATTTTTTTGTTTAAAAAGATACAAAATAATATATTGAAAGATGAAAAATTTATTTAATTTCTTTTTTTTATATAAATTATGTATAAATAATCAAAAAAGAACTAGCTTTGAGTATCTGAATTTTATACATACTCGTATATATAACATACTAAAATGAGACTCACTTCACACAAGTTGAAAATCTTTTTTCTTTTTAAACTCATCACAAGCTTAAAATATGGTTAACATACTATTTGATGATTTTGTTAGAAACAATAATCATATAATATGGTGTCAAAAGAATATTAATTCGTTTAAAATCCTCAGTCCTAGATATATAGATTTCTATCTAAGGTTTTTAGTACTACTCTACGGATTATATATAACATAATATACAACATTTTATCAATAATTAAACAATAAAGGTAAAGGTTTTATTTTAAATATAACGAGTCTAGTAAAAAATCTATAAATTTGTTTACAATTAATTGTAAAGCCTTTTTTACTCAGCCAAACATAACATACCATAATAATATTTTATTATTTGGTTTTATTAACTGCCCTAGAAAAGCGGAAATGTTAAGAAATATATATACAGTAGCGAGAAATTATTTAAACATGTTTTAATATATATTAAAAAAATACATGTTCTTCAATAAGTTGTATATAATTGTTATTAAAATACAATTTTATTATCATCCTATGTTATAATTCACATAAAAATTGCACTGCTGACAAACGAATGCATTACAACTAGTTCATATTTGAATTTATAATAAAATAAATTTGTTTTAATAAATTTTATATTTGTAAATATTGGTCCTTTATTTTCAATGGCAGCAACAATTTGGCAGCCATATAATCGTCAAATTTAAGCAGATAATCGTTATGTTACTCATTTACAATGTAATTTCCATAACACTTTAGCTTTTATACAAGAGAATGTCATTTTATAAAAAAATATATTATTTATTTTAATTTTACTTTTTCCCATAATATATTTTTTTCTTCTGATTAAGCTTATAAGCTATAACCTCTTAATGACACTCTTGTTAGGTCATGATTTATGAAAATAAAACAGTAAAATAAATTACACTACAAAGTCATTGTTGAAAAAAGCCATTGTATGTAATAACTTATATGCAATCACAAGAAAATCTATTTATATATAATAAGCTATTGTTTACAGAATATCTCTATATAGATGGTATCAAAATATGCCTTTGGGCGCAAGTACATCCCGATAACACCCTATTCACTCGTATTTCTTTAGTGCGTGGGTATTTTATGTGTAAGTAATTTGTTTTCCGGGAATCATCAATATTGTGCGGTCGGTTAGGTGGAGGTTATGTGTAGGTTATATAATATGAAGTTATGATTATATTAAAGATTCTTGGGTACATGGAATGTTTTATGTACCTTATTTGTTCGTGGTCGTAAACAAGTACACGAGAATGAAAGCTATAATACGTACATGTACATGTGCTGGCTTTTGTTATTTTATTGGATTTTCACTTTACCGAAAATTTCTTCGAAATTAACTCTTAAATTAAACACATTTCGACGAATCCTATCTCTTTCCATAAGTTCGTTTACTTATACTTATAGTTCAGCCCACATTTCATATTACATAGGAAATATATAATTACCTTAATACCAACAACGGTGTCAGGTATTATGCATACCATGATTTTTTTCGCTATTTGATGGTGAAATAATAATTATTTTACCATTTGAATACGCGGTAATTCAATTTAATTAATTTGTGCATACCTCATTTTTTTTAAATTATACAGTGGTGTTGTTTACAATTATATAGCAAAAGTTTGAAGAGGAGAAAGAAGGAAGAAACAGGTTCGTTTCTAGTGTTATTTGTATATACGAGTTTATAAGTGGTAGTTCATTAAATGAATCTATAAACATTATTATATCCGGAATTAGAAAATCGAAGAACAAATTTAGAATTGCATTTTAGAATTGCAAAAAAGATATTTGATTTTTAATATGAAACCGATTGGGGGTGTTGATAAGATAGTTGAGATTGATGAAAGTAAATTTGGAAAAATGAAAATACCACAGTGGGAAACATGTAGAAGGACAATGGTGGTTATGAAATAGGAAGTAGCGTTTCTTTTATGGTTCCTGATGACAAATGGACTCTGAAACAATGAAAAAAAAAACATTTTTGCCAGATACTTTGCAAAATTTATTTGTTGTTCCGGGTAGGTCCACTGTTTAATTTGGGTATCATTAAATTAGGGTTCTTTTTGTGAACTGGGTTACTAAACTCCTTCTACATGTTTTTATTTGTGGGATTACTTTACACATTTCTTCATCAATCTCAATCTCATTAGACCCTCAAAGAACTGGCTTTTTTTTTCATACATGTCCACTTATTTTTTTTTCCTTTTTACCTGACATAGTCCCATGCTTCGCAATCAAATTTCATTAATGTTATAAAACCGTACGGAGGCATGATTCCAAGTGCTACGATCTCTAATCAATCTAGACGAAAAGTTGTCCAAAAGCCCCAATCACCGGCTTTGTTGCATTTCGTACACATTTTTTGTTCCGTACGTTTTTGATTACACGATATTTGTTAATAATAACCTTTTATCATGAAAAGTTCATGTCAGCGCTTGCCAATTCACCGTCTAATGTTCCTTCGAAATTAATTTGATCAATATTTGTGTTCATCTGTGACAAATATGTGGTAAGATTACACTGGCTGTGATCTGTGGAAAAATATGTCTATTCGTACCTTTATAATGGTCATATGTGAATGCGAGACTTAGTAAAGGTGCCAATACACGGTCTGTTGCCACAGATTAGTTTGTATGGCACCTTAATGGTATACTGAATCAAAATATATAACGACCGTTATTGATTATACACTCTCCTCGAAACGCGGATTATCTGATGCAAATTCTACAAACATCTTTATCCGAAACAATAACGCAGCTTTTGAACTAGATATGTTGTTGATAGATATTACGGTATTACAGGTATTTCCCTAGTTTTTAATATATTTTTTAAAATGTTTTTAGAATTCATGAGATAACATACATAGAAAATATAAAAAAGATCATTTTATACTGTTATTTGTTTTTATTAAATTATTATTTTTTTCTAAATACTTACAATCTGAAAATATCCTGAATTTTTTATCTTTTTTTAAAATAATTTTTCATAATCCAAAGTTACTTGCTGTATTGCAATTTTTTGTTACCATTCTTCTACGGCGGACTTGGCGTCATTTCGGAATATTTTTAATTTAATTTCTTCTATTTCCGATCGACAACACCATCCACAGCCAATCTTCGTTTTAACAATTTGTTGGCCGGCTTACACAATGCCATTGGATTCAAATTCGTCCACCGTTTATTCGGTGGTTTCGGTTTATCGTCATCGTTTACATGTATCAGAATTGGTGTGGACTGTGCCATGGCTGCAGCAGATGTTGATTCAAATGCAATTACTATAATCCGATTCATTGTTGAAACCAACCGCAATATTTTCACTTGCATTAGTCACGAGCAATATATCTGCGTCAAGAGAAATGTCGAAGACATCAATAATGCTATCATTAGGCCGATCGATGATCTTCAACAAATTAATTTATTATTATTTTACTTGATTTTTTGGCTAACTATACGATGATGTAATAGTCATGGGTGACATAATAACCTGCTCAACTACCCAACGATACATTTTTAAACAACACCGCTATTATCTTCTTCCTTCCATACCAATACATTTTTACAATACTGGCTCTTCGATTCTTTATATTACACTTTCTTTCCTTAAGTCTCTTGAAAGGTTAATCGACAGATTTTTTAGAGATGAGATTCTACCTTATCACCCTCTTCATAGAAATCAACAAGCCTACCAGACTGGTAAGTCCGTTGAGTCACTTAACAATAAAGTTTCTCTTTTCCTTGATATCGAAGGTGCATTCAACAATGAGTCCTTCGATGCCGTTCAAAACGCATGTGTGTCTCACAGCGTTAGTCCTACCATTTCAAATTAGAAAGGTCGCCGGTTCGATCCTGGTCCGGCAGACCGAATTGTTTTTCTAAAGTTGCACTTTAAATCAGTATATTCTGAATAGGTTATTGATTCGGAATAACGGAACATTAATGCCATATATTAACATAAACACACGCACCCTGAATAGAACAATAAGTGTATGAAGGTGTTGATGATTCACGTTTAAAAAAAAAATAACTAACATAGATTGATATCGGTGCATAGAGATATCTCAAAAATATCCTTATTTGCCCTGCAAAGTCGTGAGAGTTTCGCCAGAGTAAATTAACACTCGTAACCATCGGGGGGATGTGTTGTAAGTGCTAGAGCACAGTAGCTCCAAATTGAGTTGTACAGCACAAACACTAGTTTCCTATCACTGTTATCAAAGAGCTTGAGAAATTGCAAATACTTGTTGCGAACTTGTTCATCCTCCTCCCCTAAGATCATTCATAGTATACCCCACTTCACATTCTAATTAAATGCGAATCGACGTATAGGCTCTTTTTTGGCGGTTGCTGGAAAGTCTCCCCTAATGGTCTTTCTTCTATTTGGAATCTATTCCAAAAATGAATTTGTAATGTAAAATGTTACTCCTAGATTCTGTTTTGAGAATTGACAATTCCTTCCAGAGAATCCTGAGAAGAGAACACAGTGTAACCTTCCTCCAACTGACGGAGAGAAATGGTATACCGGTGGTTCCCTTTCATGCTGGTAACTCCGGTGCTTGGTATCTTTTGTGTCAGCACACCCCATATTGAGTTCTCATTTGAACTAAGATGCGTTACTTCTGTTTTCCAGATTAAAGTTTTTGTTATATTAGTTTGCGCTAAAAAAAAAAAAACAAAGCAGCGATCAATCTTGGTCGCCATGATTTGGCGTTATTCTGCGGGATTCTAAATGTTCACTTCAGCTTAAACTATTATCTTCACAAAATAATAAGAAAGTGCGAATTGCGTGAGGTACGGAGAGATTGAAACCGCTCAATGATACTAATTCTGGGATCTCACCAGATCTCTATAGACACGTTGCATCTTCTTATCTTCTATAAACTAGCCTTAAAATTGTAAAATAATGTTAAAAAATCTTGGGTAAGATAAATTGGTCGGTTAAAGCATCACTCATTTCATTCTATAGATATTCGCAGGTCTAATACAATAATGAAGCTAGTAAAAACGTGTCTATTTCACTGTTTACATATTGGTTTTTAAACTAAACCTTTATGAGAGACAGACATATTGTAATCTGAAATAATTAGAAATTTACTAATTATTATGTAGATATAAAAATATTTATGGTAATGTAGTATATATAATAACATACTTACATACATTTTGTATATTATGAATAATTTAGCAATTAAATACCAATTATAATAAGCAATGTCGTATGACAACAAAGTACTTTCTTGAAATAAATATAGTAAATATTATGATTTAAAAGACTTGAAAATGAATAATGATATGTTAAAATTTGTATACAGCTTATTACACGCGCCAAAAAACATATGCTATTAAAATTAGATGAAATATAATTTTTCCCATAATATTCTAGTTTGACTTACATTTTATTTTATAGCTCCGAATTTTGTATACTGTGCTGTTGATATGCAAATATTTTCAGCCTAATCTGTTTATTTTCAGATAATATGGTTTATAGACAAATATACATTATTTGAACACCAGCCCATTAGCAATTAAAGGTATATAGATTAGGATTAATTTTATTAAAACGTTTTAGTACGCATTATCGTAGCTCCACGAAAAGGTAAGTTTATATTATGTAGATATGCTTCTTAAAGATTTTTTAGATAAACTGATTATTACTACATTTTACAGGAAAACCTTCGTACTAAATGCATTTTAAAATCTTTTTGGGTAACAAATTATAGTCAATTTCTGTGCAATGTCTTTATTTAAATATTTATGAAATTTATTATTTTTACTTTTGTAGTTGTATGTCTGGGTACACAGGCGTTTGGTCAATTTAGCGGTTGTGATTATGTGCAGTCCATAAATGTTGGTCAGAAGTACGATATTTTTTCACCTGGATATGGTCAGGGCGTTAAATATGCTGCCGGACAGAACTGTCGTTGGCGTGCTGTGGCCCCGACGGGCTACAGAATAAATGTGGATTGCAGAGTAATGCAAATTCCGGAAACTGTAAATTGTAATGGAGATCGTCTTGAGATATCCTACTCGGGAAATGTTGCTCTTACTGATGCACAACGTTATTGCAACAGAAGATCGTTTACGTATGACACTAGTTCCAATCAACTTGTTATGGGTATAATATTTAAATTATAGACTGTATAAAGTAATAAAAAATAATTTCCACATTTTCACAGCTCTTCGGACACAGTACAACTCGATTGGAGGTATGTTTTTATGCACAATTTCAGCCAAGAGTTTGGCAACAGTTCCAACTACAGCAAGACCTGTACAAACAAATGATGCACAACCATCACCAAATTGCGATTGCGGAAGACGTAAAACTGTAAGTTTTATTATTAATCATATATTCAAGACTCGTGACAAGAAAAAAAGATTTAATTTTATACCATTATATAGACCCGAATTGTGGGTGGAACAAATACTGGAGTTAATGAGTTTCCAATGATGGCTGGACTAATCTATGGAAATGTTGCAACCGTTTTCTGTGGCGCAACTATAATTTCAAACTATCATGCTATTTCTTCTGCACATTGTATGATCAATAGGCAAGCTAGTAGTATTGGTCTTCTTGTTGGTGATTATAATTACGCCATCGGTATGTATGATAGATATATAT
>JANSTU010024794.1:0-12910 GCA_027564075.1 Bolitophila hybrida
AAAAAAAAAAAATTATAACATAAAATATGTTTAAATTTTTATTTTACGTAATAATATCACTCACTTTTTGTGTTTTGAAAGACTTTGCCATTTGGACCTCCCTAGTGTATATGTGTTTACCTTCATACGTGAACGTTGATACCACCCGGGTGCAATATATATATATATATATGATATATTGGGCGACCTATTTGCCTATTATGCTGTTTCAGATGACACGGGCTAATTTTGCGAAATTTCTCTCAATATTGAATAGTTTGACAGGTCTGCATTCCGCGATTTGAATGTATAAACCAAGAAAAGAGAGTTTTCAAGCTACCAAATTCGCTCAGTTGTGTGTTTTTACAGGTCGGCATTCCCATCACTTCATACAAGGTCCTCCATCACAAGGTCCTGAATTGTTCAGTGTTGAAGCTATGCTAATTCAAATGTACTCTTTTCCATACACAACTTGAATTTTGTTGTTTTTTATGTATAACAGTTGAAATTATGTTAATATGGTTTAACAATATCGGTTTCCAATGCAATTCATAAAATCATTATGTCAATAATATAACGAAATCATAGAAAAATTGTTTAAAATTATTTTATTGTATTGAAGCACATTAATGCAATTAATGCAAAAAAAAATCATTTGAGATTTGAAGATTTCTTTATTACATCAAAGCAATAAATTTTATACGAAGCACAAAGTTTTCGAAGGATAATATTTATAACTATATATATAAACATTTTTTTGACACATATTTTTTTGGTAGCACATTTATTTTTTTGGTACCACATTTATTTTTCTCGACTACATGAATATTTTAGGATTTTTTTGTTTATTATACCATTTATTTTTGAAAGAAATGTAAACCAAAAGAGAACGCTCAATTTTAAAAATTTAAAGACATTAAATAATTTAGGATGATTTTATTATTTAATTTTATATTCATTAAGTTAAAGAAGAGACGCTATGTTTAAGTACGTGTTTTTTGATGTGCTATAGTAATAACAAAAACTAGGTTTTTCTTAATAACACTCAAGGCTAGATTGTTTGACAAATACCGGACCAAAGCGACCATCTTGGAGAATATAGCGCTTGTGCGAACATAAACAATATTCACATGTATGCATCGATCAACAATTGTTAGATTTTTTAAATTTTATTGTTGATCTCTTTTGTAGATTTCGTTTGTACATGCTACAAATTCACCACACATTTCAGTCATTCTCAGTGGATCCTATAATCCCTTGTGGGATATATAGCCATTGTGCGATGCCGCTCCCTGGATTAATTGAGAATTATTGATCAACTGGTTATGCTAATGTGATGTGCTACTCTCCTATTGAAGCTACTGCTACACTAACAACACATCCCCCACATCGGAATCATAATTTGCCGGGCAAATGCGCATTTTTTTTTAGATATCTCTATGCACCGAGATCTATCTTGCTATTTTATATTCGGAATCGTGAATTATCAACGCCATTATACACATATTGTTCTATACATGGTGCGTTTGTATATGTTGATGACATTAATGTTCCGTTATTCCAAACCAATAACCTATTTCAGAAATAGGATATTAATAGCAAGAGAAACCTACTGATATAAAGTGCTACATTCGAAAAACGCTTCGGTCTGCCGGCCGGGATCGAACAGGCGACCTTCCATAAGCCAGCAAACGCATAAACCCACACGGCTATATGGCTATGCTACTACACTATATAAGCCCTAATACAACATTTCGAAATAATGTTAATGTTAATGTTATTAGTGACGAACTCGTACATCAAGAACAGAAGATAGCTTCCACTTCATCCATGCCTTCATGTTACTCATCGTCAAATAATCATCTACCAGCTCAAATGACTATGTCCACGTCTGATGCTGAATTAGATCATCCCGACCAATATACTGTTCACACAATGCTTAACATAGTTTTGAGCTGCTATCATGCTACGATTGGTACATTTTGTTGTGTTACTACTATATAATATACCTGATGATGAATTCTTTTATTAAAATTTTGACATTATTATAAGCGATCTGGTACGACGTGAAAATTCTTTTAATATTCAACCAACACCCAAGACATTATCTGCTCTTTTTATTGATACCTCTTCTTTCATCATTCACATAAGCACATAAGAATAAACCCAAACTACAACTTGTACCTAAGGTAGTGAAAATAATAATTTAGAGTAACTTGAAGTAGAGGAAGATTTATTCCAAACTAACAATAGGACTTCCAAAATGTACAATTTTGTGATTCATAGAGGTTTCAACCTCGATATCACTTCTAACTAACTTGTGAATAAAGGTTACAAATTGTGTACTTCGATTATGCTTCGAAAGCACTTGTAAGTGGAAGTTTATCATTTGGTGATTTGAGCTTGTGTATTTTGCTTCGCGAGAGGCTCAAGCGTGGCATGTTATCGAGGTCTTTAGAGTATAACCTCGTAAAAGCATAGTAAATGCTTCCGATGCGAAGTACAGTCGAGAAGCCTGCATAACCTTGGAGTCGAAGTATTATAGAAGTTATGACTCTAATATAGGTAAACTTGTGGACGCAAATTTAAAAGAAGCTATATTTTAAACTGAACCAAAAAAAATACAGTATTTTTTATTATTATTATAATAAATCTCGTATGTTTTCTTTAATTGACAAAATTAATATTTTTATTCCTTTATATAAACAAATTAGAAATGTTCTTGAAAAGAAACGAGCACTCTTTATGTTTTTATTAGAATATTCCAATTCAAAATGTGTATAATCACATCAAACAATAGCTTAAAAATCATTGAGCTGAATGGTAATTCTTTAGTTAGTCATGTTAAGCGTATTCAGATGCAAATGTTGAGAATTCACCTCCAAATCTTACTAAAGTATTATTATTAAAATATTTCTAGAAAATGGAAGGCTTCATTTCTGTGGTGCAAAGTATCATACTCCAATAAAAAAATACTTCCGATATTGCATTATCAAACATTGATTTAAATTTATTGTTTAATCAATTTCAAAATGATAACTTTATATTTCGTGGAGATTTGAATGCGAAACATTACATTATGTATGACATAATGTCCAACCAAAGTAATATAAAAATGTTGCATACAATGTACCCTACATATACAAATTCAGGTAGTTTCCTTTATTTATTTTTTGTTCATAAAAATCTGAACAATGTATAACTTCTTCGTTTTCTTATCATAATGCTGTTGAATTAATTGTTAATATGTTCATATAAAATTAGTTTACAGTTACAAGACTGCAAATTGGGCTCGTTTTCACCGACATATTTCCCAAGATATTTGTCAAAATATTCTTTTAAAACGTTCTTCTTCTATAAATTTATGTATGATGCAGAATTATGAAACTCGACTTGTTAACATTAAACAAAATAATGACATGTTTAAAAAAAAAAATGAGTGTTGGTAATAAATCATTGAAACAAATTCCTTCTTCAGTTCTCGATTTTAGTTCATTATCAAATTCAACTCCAATTTCAGATATAAATAATATTTTAAATTTGCAACCAAAACCTTCCTCAGTTTATATTAATAATGATAAAGATAAGGCGAATATTATAGGAAAACATTTTGAATCTGTTCACACGCAAAATAACAATTTAGGTTAACAGTGGCTAAATCAAGGTGTTCAACATAAATCCACAGTGCTAGATGGTTCAAATAATCTAATAAGTTGTTCTCCGTTAGTACAATTTTCAGAATACTGTAAAGCTAAAAAAAGCTTGTATTAATGTATCTTAGAAAGGTAATTCCAATTTTGAAACCTTCTAAAAACCCTACGTCTCTTTCTAGTAACAGGCCAATTTCTTTATTATCAGTTTTCAGTAAATTCTTTAAAAAGATTATTAATCAAAATTTAAAAAATGAAATTATACGGCCTAATCGTTCAGGACATTCTACATCACATGCAGTTCTTTCACTTAGTGAGAATATTGTAAGTGGACTTGTTAAAAATGAATTTACTGTTGCAGCATTATTTGATGATGATAAAGCTTTTGATACAGTTTGGATAAATGGATTAATTTGAGAGTTGAAATGTATCAAGTAGACTTCTTATTGCAAATTACTTAACTAATAGAAAGTTTGTTGTATATCTTGGAGATAGTTTTTCATCATTATATCATTATTTCATCATTATCTTCCGGTGTTTCTCAAGGGTCAATCTTTGGACCAAATTTATTTAATGTGTTTACTGCTGTTATACCTATTCACGAAAATGTTGGTCTACCTTTTCAATTTAATAATGATGGACTTGATTTAAAAGTCAACTCATTTTCATCATTTTCATTTAATTCAATATGCATATGATACAATTGTAAATTCTACATCATTATCTTTAGAATTAGCTGGCCAAAGAGTTAATAAACACCTCAACAAAATTAACAGTTATTTCATTCTTTGGAAAATTAAAATTAATATTAGTAAATGTTAATCTATTGTTCTTCGAAATTCAGCCCCGAAATGTGGTAACCGCATTTTGGCAAGAGAGAAAAATCTTATAATTAGTATTGATGGTAAAATTCCTAAGAGCTTGCAAATTTTATGATGAATTATCTTTAGTTGACAATCAAATTGTTCAAAATTTAAGTTCTCAAAATTTTGACCACCAACAATTCTCGGATTCCTAAAAAGGAATGCTTTATTTTTAATTCTTCGACAGGATGTTTTAATGTTACCACCGAAGGGGAATTTCTCTTCAAAATATATTAAGCGACAGCCAATTGATATACCAATATATCCATTTAAATTATCAACATTATTTTATTTTCTTTTTCATGATTATTGTAAGTAGGTTAAGTTTAGTTATTTTTTTAAATTTTTTTTTTAACCACTGCAAAAAAGGTTTTCATTAATTGTTTTCCTTTTATAAATACACCATACAAACAAATTGTAATCACTCGCCGAATTATGGATATATTAATAATAGGTTTTGGAAAAACTATAAAACAACATATTTATATGTTGTTTTATAGTTTTTCTTATGATACAGCAACACATGGGTCAGTAGTATATAGGATTATATTTATATATATCTAATATTGTTTATGTTGAATAATATAATATAACAATATGTCTTAGAGGAACATAACACTGTTTTAATAATGTGTGAGGAACATAAAATGTTTCTGATCTATTTAGCTATAATTCTGTGATAGACAAAACCTTGGGCCTGGACAATCAACCAATGTTATAAAGGGACGTCACACTGTTCTTGATAAATATAACAAAATGTGTGTGGAGAACATAAAATGTTCATGATATTTATAGTAAACTGTTTATTACAAACATGAAATTGTATATGATTAATATATAAATATATTTCAGATAAACCCGACATTCAATGCAAGTGCAGTTTATGCCTGCAACTCCCAAACTCTTTTATAGCTTCAAATGCAGCGTGCAAATTCCCATTCTGCTTAATTCGGTGAGGATCATCATACAGCTTCTCTATAGGCATCTTACCTAGGGAAAAATGTGTTAGTGAACTGTAAAATTAGTTTGAACAGTATATCGTATCCATCTGAAAGTGAAAAATTGTACAATCGTAACAGTAACAGTAATCGTAACAGCGGGACCTAGAAACAGATAAACTTTCTGTTGATCAAATAATATATAGATAGATAGTTCCGCTAATTGAAGTTCTTGTAGATGACTCCACTCGCATTTTTAATAATAAAACAAAACTGACGACTAGAAAAAAATGATATGTCAATAACATCCAGGATCTGCTTATAACATAACTATAACGTTTTTGATTAGGAGTCGACAACACCTCAACCAGAACTTAGTTTTCGCATTATTTGGCCAATACACCCCCCCCCACCCGTAGCTTCTGACGAGTCACTAAATATGTGTGTGGCCTGGCGTTGTCCTGGTGGAACACTACACCCTTCCTATTCCTTTAACGAAGGAAAACTTCAAAATAGCGCGAATTTCGGCGTTAGTGAACTCCATGTTTACACGTCTAAAACTTTTGAACGCAGTATCCAAACTAATCATGCATCGTTTTGTAGATCGTTTTGTAGGTTCGTTTTGTAGGTTCAAGACCTTTCAAATGATGTATAGTATTGCCCGATACGAACTCTGTAGCGATTTGTACATAGCTGCGAAATTCAAAAGGCGAAAAGATATTTGACAACCTTATATATATACACACACACAGTGCGATCAACACTAACTCGAACTCTAACTTTGATTATCGTATCTTGTATTCTATAAATAGTTTTCTACAAATTGGCTGGATACCCTGTAGCAGGTTCGTTTGGAGCTCTTATTAGTCTTAATTAGTCCAATCGAACTCTTTGCAGTTCGGAAGATGTTAATTCAAGTTGTTGGCAATCTTAGAGTCTGATCAACACTCAGATATACTCAGCTCTAATCTAAAAGCGCACCCATTGAAACTTTGTACATTTACCATTGCAGTGGCAAGCAATACACTTTGGTGGCAGTTGTATGCATATTAACTACTAAAGCTTTATCGTTGACTTATATACTAACACAAATAAGCAAATATCGGATAAATATACAGCATTTTAATAGATTTCAGATATTGTAACTTGCGATAAGTCGGTTCTTTCATGAACTGCATTCCTGATTGAATCTCGGAAGTCTTCCCAGCCGTAGACGTTCACATCGAAACTCGGGAACTCTAGTTTAGCGAGTACAGCCGAGCTACTGCGTGCAAGGTCTATCATCTCAAAAAGTTGTAATCAAAAAATGTATATAATTATATATAATGTATGCTTATAACTTGAGATATAGTCCCTTACATTTTTATGTAAATTGTATTGATTGTATTAAAGAAACGATTGGTATTGCATTCATCTGGTCGGTAACATATATTTTGCGACTAAATCCAACACTCTACCATTCATGATTAAACTTTTTTACAAGTTAAAATTTATTACTCAGTATGCCTTAAACTTTTTTCTTCATTTATTAATAATAATTCAATTGAAATAAGAAAATGCATTTACCAAATAATTGGAACAATGCGTAAAAGTGAAATTGTAAAGACATTCTAAAATTAAAATATTTCTCGAAGCCAGGTCTACAGACGAATTTCTGATTGTGAAAATGGTGTACTCATTTCATACAAGCCAAAAAGTGCTCGACCATCGATTTTGAACACCAAGAAGACCAACAAACTGATAAAAGATACTCTGGACTACACTGGAACGTCGACGCGCAATAAAAATGGTGTATCAATTTCATACAAGCCAAAAAGTGCTCGGCCATCGATTTTGAACACCAAGAAGAAGACTGGAGCGCCGACGCGCAATAGGGGCCACAAACTTGGGGTGTCTCATATGACTGGTGAAAAACAGTGTGAAATACATCAATGACAAGCAATTGTAAAAAAAATTGATTGAGGTGTAAGTATTTCAATGTGGGAATGCATTGTTCTTGATGACGAAAAATATTTTACATTCGGAAACTCCTGCATGAGTGGAAACGATGGATTTTATACGGCCAATTATAGTGAGTCTCCAGACAACATCAAGTTTAAGGGAAATGTCTCCCCAAAATTCTAGTTTGGTGCGCGATTTTGTCAGCCGGAACTGTTCGCGGTCAAGCAGTCAATGCTGATGTTTATATAAATAAATGTTTGTCAGATGATTATATAATATTTTGGCCTGACTGTGCATCGTATCCTTACGCCTGGATAACCGTGGAATATCTCAAATAAAAAAAAACATTAAATGTGTACCAAAATGCGACAATCATCGAAAACTCCGAAAACCTATTAGTATATTTACCATTTGTTTAAGCTTACGCTTGCCAGAGTTAATTAAAAAAAATTGAGTCGCTTTTGTTAGGCTTACTAAATATTGATTTAGCTTGTCTGCACTCCCATTTCAGTGTATAAAGTTTATTCATGTATGTCTGTATGGGAGTTTCCCAAAGCCGGTTCCGGTCCGATTTAAGAGGTTTCGGATCCTTTTCGTGCATGTTCATCGGCAATTTCGTTTCCCAGAAAGCCTGAGATGAAGAGCTCTACTGAATTTAGTAGGACTAGATGATCAAGTGTGAACTGGCATTCTTTTACCAGACCCGATCTTGTTAAGTGTGTGTCAATAGCTTTCAGTGCTGCTTGACTGTCATAAAAGAAACGTAGAGTTTTGTTTGTTATTTGTTTTTCAAGAAGGATTTGTGCACCCAAAAGAATTACATGTATCTCTGCCTGAAATACTGTTGCAAAGTTTCCATGTGGTATGTGCAGCTTTATGTTTTCTCCACTCGAAAAGATTCCAGCACCTCTATGCGGTGACCGTCTTCAGTTTTACCCTGGGCCACCACATTGGTCGAATCATTACTGTATAGATCCAGTAGATTACTTTAGGAGACAGACCCCATGTTTTACCAAAAGCTCTGCGACACTGCCAGAACGATTTGATGGATTTTTTGGTCTTTGTCTCAAGATGTTTGTTGAAAAGAAGTTTCCTGTCCAGGATAACTCTTAAATAATTCAATTCAGCTGTGAGCTTTAGTGTTTCATTGAAAAGTGTTGGATATTTGCTAAGTTCATACTTTCTTTTATGTGAGAAGAGAACCGGTGCTGTTTTTAAAGGGTTAACAGACCTTTGGTTGTCAATACACAACTTTTCTACAATTCTTAATGCTTGTTGCATAACATTTATAATTGTGATTTCATTCTTTCCGGATATGAGGATTGCTATATCATCGACAAAGCCAATTGTATAGTACCCTAAGCTGTTTAGGACTTTAAGTAGTCCTTCTATTACTAGACACTACATGCGGAGATAGAACACCCCCTTGTGGACATCCTAGATTGACTCCTTTAGATTCGCAGCAAATCGTACGATTTTGCAGCATGCTGATCATCCATTTGATCATCATGTCGTCAATTCCAAACTCCATGACCGCTTGTTTAAGCGATTGGAAGTTCATTTTATTGTCTAGAAATACTGAGAGAGTCGCACATTCTTTCGAGTGTTTTAAGTACAAACGATGTAATACTAATTGAGCGGAAAGAGCCTATCTATCTTATCTAAAAAATTTTGTCAATCCACCAAGTAGTTTCGGTGCAATCATAAGTAATACAGCGAAAAAAAAATCTGTGAAAATTTAAGTATAAATCACGAAAAAAAAATGAAAGGATAGAAAGAGCATTTGCTAAGTTTGTGATTTTGTACGTGAAGCAGGAACTTTTACGAAGAAATTAGCTGCGGTCGAAGAAGATCTATGGAAAAATACCGTAATCATGGACATTTGAGTAAAGTTATCAAAATTCGACATTTTACTCAAATTTCAATATTAATTTCGATATTAATTCATATTTATATGATTCTGGTTCTTCATCTGCTATTATAGTTTTCTGGATTCACTTCTCTTATAAGGAACAAAATGTAATCTTCAATAATATTTTTTTCCAGGATTCTTGATGTCATCAAGTTTCGAGGAAGTGGGAATCTAATATCTATCTTATATTACATGTTTGTGCCTGTTCAAAGAATGTCAAAATTGAGAGCAAACTACGAATAATCGCATTGTATTCCGGGTTCCTATTGTTGAAACAACAATTTGAAAACGAATTGCAGGCTGCATTCTTATCGGATGATAATAATGTCTGCCTTCGCATAATACTTTGCGTAGACTCATGCCGTTCTCGGTAGTATGATGAGCTGACACCTTCAGCCAAGAAGTGACGTACTTTCGTACGAGATGCAAGTAAATGCGATTTTCTTTAGTATGTTCCAGATCTCTCGCTAATTCGTTCAATTCCATTTGGGTCAGAAGTTTCGTCGATTTTTTACGTTTGAAAATTTGATTTTGATTTTTAGAAGCAAACTGATTAGAAACTGATTTTCTATAGAAAACTGATCAGAAACAGAAACAATCCATTGTTTATAAAAACATATCAGTAACTGATTTTCTAGAAAAAATGGTTAAAAAAATAATAACTCTGACCCGGTTGGACATTTGGCAGAGATCTACTACGTTTTGCTATTTTTTTAGGTGTAAAATAATTTCTGCAAATGATTTGTGCGCATCAAGCGGAGAACACTGCAATTGACAGAGGCCATTTTGACTAGTATATTTATTTATGTATGTCATTATAATGCCACTAATAATCAGCAACTGATTTCCAATAGAAAATTGATAACTAACAACTTCTATAAAAACATTAATTGATATTCTATGAAAAACTGATAAGCATCTGATTTTTATAAAATAATGATTATTTATAGATCAGTAACTGATTTCTGTAGATAAATAATCAGCAACTAATTTTCTATAGGAATCTTATTACTAATTGTCTGTAAAAAAGACCAGTAATTCATTGTTTATAAAAAAACATCTGCAACTGATTTAAAAATATCAGTAACTGTGTTTTTTTAAATATCAGTATCTTTGGTGATAGGAGTTTTCGTTCCGCGTACTCTCATTCCGAATTCAGTTTTGACTTCGATTTTTGCGAATTAGCTACACTGTAGCTGTATGTAATTTGTAGAATTTCCAACAATTTCCCGCCGACTTTCTTACACATTTTTAGTTATAGACCAAACGGTCGCTCACCCTGCGTACTTAGATATTAATTTTGTGTTATGTTTTATATGTACTATATTAACAAAAGATTATACCGCGGAGTGAAAGTCCGCGGGATGTAGAACCATTGTATGAAAGTAATTACATTTTTTCAAATGAATGCTCGCGGAATGAAAGTCTATTGCATGAAACATTAATTCGAATGTCCGCGGGAAGAGAGTGGGTGAAATAATATTTTTTTATGTGTTTCCCAAATATAAAAGTACGTGGAGTTTAATTCTGTTGTTTTAAATTTGTAAAAATAATTATCTCATGTTGTAAATTCGTTTGTATCAAAATCAACGAGGTTTATTGCATGCCGCCGTTCTTTTTATTAAAATAAAAGTTTTAGATTTTGTCAAATACAAAATACAAATAATTTTCATGTATGACCTTTAAAATTTCCAGCAACCTAACCTAACTAAATCATACTCAATATTCAAATCGAATTCTACTTTTGCCTCTCACATAAATAACTTATAACAAGCTCACTAAACCAATAAACAAAAATTAAATTATATATTTGTGGTTTGAGTACTGGAACTGAAGGAATACATAAAAAGAGTTTATTACTGTTGTTGTTTCTTTGTGTTAGCGCACGTCTTTTCTTACACATGCACACGCACACATCCAAATACAAATTCGACATAATGCGCAATGTCATTAAGAATTCAATTTTTATACAACGTATATAAAACATAATTATAACAATGTGTATATATGCAGCAGCTTCTTAGCTCAGCTCTTGAACGTTCCACTTTAAGATTTGAACAAGTCATTCTTGACATCGACTCAAGTGTTTAGATTTCCTGCGCACGCATACTCGAACATTCCAAAATAAACGATTTTGTTTGTGTGTTTATTTTGTTTGTTAAATGTCTGGTGAAATGAATAAAATATTTAAAGTCTAATAAATTATTTTCTACAGACAATTTGAAAGATGTACAATCGTATATACATCATTTAAACGTCGTTTTTAGTAGTATTCATAATATAATTTAAAGACATATTATTTAAGTAACCATCTTCCAGTAAGTAAATTATGATCAATTAAATAAAAAATAGGTGTTCTGACACTTCCAAGAAAAAATAACGCAAAAACGGTATACATTTCGTCGATAGTATAAATTGGTTTCTAGAAGAATACCCACTCATATTATGTTATGTATTATCAAACGTGTTCGATTTATTTTTACTTAGCATTACACTGAGTCTACACGAGACATTTTTATTGCAAGACTTATGTTATGACATACAAAAGGCTCGTGAAGACATCAAAAAGGCAAGACATAAATTATGTCTTCGAAAATGTGAAATTGTGCCGTTTTACTGTTTTTATTGTTTTAATAATTTTTAATAACTTTAATACTAAGGAAAATATTTTTGTTGGCCATTGTGTAAAAAAGAATTATTATATATAATATTAATTTTTGAAAGACTTCTGTTTTGAAGATATCAAAAGTGAAAAATCTGTGTGAAAAATCTTTGTGCATGTTCCCAACCCGTCGCCATGTTGGACATTTTTTGACGTTTTTAAAATGTATTATTATATAGTCATATCAGACTATATAATACTAAATTGAATTGAATAAATATAAATAAATAAATTACAATTCCAAATCAAATCATAAATAGGCTATTAATAGCAAGAGGAACCTACTGATTTAAAGTGCTACATTCGAAAAACACTTCGGTCTGCCATAAGCCAGGCCAACAGGGCTTTCATACCTTACCTCCACTAGATACCACGAACCATATACTGCATTTAACTCGTACACATGCTAAAATTGTATGATTTTTCGCCTTCTGGTTAAACAAATTCCATATAAGAAATCTCTCCATATATCTCTACATTTTGGGTTGGGTTCTAAAATCTATAAAAAATTACAAAGTAAAGGTCAGAGGTCACAATAATGTTACCAGCAGTCGTATGTACGAAGATAACACTTCCTTTCGAGCTTGAGTAGCTCATCAAACTGTGCAATACTTAGCCGAGTATATGCATTAAAAAAATATTCGTCGTCGAGTAGGTGAATTTCCCAAAAAAAAGCTCAGTTGCTCCTTGTCCATTCCGAAGCTCATTCATTGTCCGTTCTTTGTTCTGTAATGTCGTTTAACAGCTCTACATCTTGAACTAAATTCACTCTAATATGAGCAAGTGCTTCAAAACATTAAATGTGCAGACTAGCAGTAAGATGAAAAAAAGATGAAAAGCCATTTTATATATACACTACCGTTGGAAAGTTTTGATAAACCAATAAATTATTAATATCAAGAGGAACCTACTGATTTAAAGTGCTACATTCGAAAAACACTTCGGTCTGCCGGCCGGGTTTGAAC
>JANSTU010024805.1:0-12907 GCA_027564075.1 Bolitophila hybrida
AATTTCTTGACGCTTTGCTATTTGTGAATTAACCATTTTTGTTTTAAAGAAGACCCAAAACTGACAATTGTTGATACGTTCCACGGTATTTAATAACCTATAATTACGCGCCTAGTATGCGCAGTTAATTTTAATTTTAGCGTTGAACAATTTCATTTGGTACACTCCTTATCACAGAAATTAATATTATATTTCACTAATCTGTACGTTTAATAATTTAGTGACGCTCTTGAGAACCTTGCATGGGCAACGGCTCAAATTCACTGTTATCGCAGCTCGACTGAACAGGATCGTGCTCCGGAAACGTCGTATGTGTTCAGTGCCGAGACAGCACTTAACACAGCGAACAGTGGTCAAGGTAACGTTGTTTTGGCAACCGAGCCGAAAATTCTTTTCTGTGACCTAAGACTATCATCCGGCGAGTCCAAGTCATGTAGGTATCTAATAATATTTAATTTAAAATTATAAAAGATTTACACCTACACAGACCTCTATAAGGAAACACTTCCAATGACATGTCCACCAGCATACCGTGGAATGGGCATACGCTACTTTTCCAAAATAACTATCGCCACGCAGCGACTCGGTTCTAAAGTGCAATTTCTCCATATTCCGATACGTGTGCTACCACTGCCTACTGGAATCCGACCAGATGATGTTCCCGCTCTATGCAATGATACTAGCGAAGAACTTGCACCAACTAACCCATTTCTAGAAAAACGTAAAACGGAAACTAAGCTAGAAATAGCCTTGCATCATTTACAGAATATAACAGCTCGTCGTCGCCCCAATTTCTATTTGATTTCAAACAAACGCGGAAAAGTCGGACGCTTTTGTCTTTTCAAGTCTGCTTATAAGCTTGGAGAGGATATTGTAGGAACATTAGACTTTTCTTGTCGCACTGTTCGTTGTGTTCAAGTGTCTGTTACACTGCAGTGTGAGGAAATTCTTCTAAAAGACAATGGCCATTCAACAAAAAATGAGCTTAATTCAAGTAAATCCGATTTAAATGGAAAAATTATGAACTTCACCAAACATCACGAACTGTGCGTTGGTCTATTACAGCCACAGATGATTCTGCCTGTTCCTTTACACGTAACACCTTCGTCTACGTCTCCACTAGGTAATTGAAATCATCCGGCTTTAAATGCATACTTAAACATTTGGTTGATCATTTTATAGTGGATGTTCGATGGCGTTTGCATTTCGAGTTTGTAACAAGCACCAATGATGATTTAAAACCACTAGATGTAGACCAACACGAATGGCAAGCACCTGTGGACATTCCGATTGAGACGATGGTATGGAATCTGCCCGTAACCCTATATCCGACATCACCGCTGCAAATTCTGCAAGTATCTGGAAAGCATTCCCTGATAATCAAATAGTATTTAAACATTAAAGTATTTATTCATAATAAAGTTTATTCAATCCGATTCCGAATCATCGGTACGTTGGTTTTGCTCATCCTCTTCGTCGTCCTTGTCCCAATGCGACATTTTTTTGTTGGTCATAAAATCATCCCTAAACATAAACATTTCAAACAATGTTATTTACGTCAGAAGAAATTATCATCAGAAAACTTACCTGAGTACACTCCATTGAGACGGCTTTGACTGACCCTCCTCGATTTCATCATCATCGTCACTTTCGTCTTTAATCTCATCCTTGACTGCATTATCTACCGCCTGTGACTTTGCTCTGGCACCTCCCATGAGAACGTCCAAAAACTTCTTTTTGTTTATATTATTCAGAACAGCATCGCGTTTATGGTCCAATGGGCCTGCTTCGTCGAGCTGTTGTACCAGATCCTTTTGTTGAGCACGCACCGCATTGAAGAGCTGCACTACTCCCTTAGTGGCAATTTTTTTAAAGGTTCTTTCACGTTCGCGATCCATCAAAAATGGCTTCACTCTCAGCTGAAGTCTTTTGTTTCGTCGTTCTTTGCGCTCGAGTTCAATGTCAAGCTCTTTCTTATCGGGCTTCTCTTCTTTAATTTCACCCTCGATTTCGAATCCGATCTTGACTGGAGCTTTTTGGTCTGCGATTTCATGCAATTTTTTCGTCTTTGACAGTACAATGTGCTTCTTGTTTTTGGGTTTTTCTTGCTGCAAGATTTTGGCAAACGAAGACGCCCATCCAGCGCTGCGAGCTGCATTCTGTGCTGCCTCATCGTCTGAATCATTTTTCTTCTTCTCTTCATTTGTACTTTCATCATTGGAATCCTCATCTTCATCATCAAAATCTTCTGCATCGTCAGACATCGGAAAGTCTTCGTCATCTGATAATCGATTCTCATTATCACTGTGCTCGCTTTCCGTGTCACTGTTATAGGCCAAAACAGCTTTGCTTGGTTTTTGCACAGCTAAAAGAAATATGTGAAAATAGTTACTCAGGAATGGATTTTAATGTATTGTGCTTACCGGCTGCCTTTTTGGAAAATTTAAGTGAGTTTTGAGTCATTTTAGTCTGTGAATTATGAACTATAAACTCAAAGTTGCCTGGTAAAATGTGTTTATTTATTCCATATATTTTATTGGTTATGTTATTAGTTTTGACAGTGGTACTTATGACAGCTCTCCATGCACGTGTCCAAGTCTACACACAATATTAAGCAGAGCTATATTTGGATTTTTAGAATATTGGACTCACACATATTTTTGTTTTTTTTTTAATAATTTTATATATGTATGATATATAAGAAGACAGTTTTTAAAATTGCGTCATTTTTTGATTTGATTACTTGAGGAATTAACCCATATTTTGTCAACATCTGAAAAGTTAAAAATATTGAATAAAATCATTCCATATGATTCCATATATTTTAGAATTCTTTATTTTTTTAAATTTACATCTTTTAGTAAAGTGGCCAATCATTGAAAATGCCTCGAAAAATGCTCTTGTTGGATTTTGTGTTTAATTCATTTCACGAAGTTTGTTGAATTATTACCGAACTTTACCAAAGTCATGGTCCTTTTCGTTACTCATTTTTCATCGGTATCATCCTCTCAAATCCCCAAGTTCAAACCTGTATTTTTGACAAATTCAATGATATTGATTGTGAATGGTGTATTGTTATATTTGATTGTGACTTGTGACATGACTTATTAGATGATTACGGAATAGGGAATGGAGTGATCGCTTGCTTCACGTTCTATGGTTCTCACCTGCAATTTTTAAAATTTGTTCTTATCAATATCTAATATCTGCGACCTTTGAAGTGGATTGTAAAAACCATTCAAAATGTCGATACCCAGTGAATCAATACTGACTAAGCGGCACGATGACTGCTTACCCTGCCGCCTGGTTAGCGGCTTTGGAGTTATCGGAATGGGAGCTTATATATACGCACAAGCAAAGCATCGTCCGTCAGGATTAGGACGAAATGCCATATATTTTGTTGCTGCAGGTATGTAATTCTATTATGATAATTCAAATTACATTTTATATTAACTGTATATAATTTACAGCCGCTGCCAGTGTGGGGGCTGCACGTCTTCTGGGCACATTCCCATTTAAAAAAGAGTAAACTTCATGTATAAAATATTATATTATAATTTATGTATATTTCAACTTATCTGTATCAAATACAAAAGTTTTGTTTAAGAACCAACGCGTCCCAGTTTAGAGTCTGTTTTAGGATCGGCGGTAAGCTCTTGCACAGATACAATAGTCTCGTTGATCGCTGTTTGTAGCTGTCGGATGCTCTGCAATAATTTTTTTATAATTTTAATCAATTTGTATTTTATTTATGTCTCTTTTTACCTGAATCTGAAGTAGCCTCAATATCTTTGCGGCTTGATCAGTATCTGCATTATCGAATGCGCATTTGTCTCCTTCTTTTATTGGAAATGCTGTACCGATAGGCAATGGCTCTTTTAATGCTTCTGGTCGTAGTTTTGACCAAATAACACGGGAGCAAGCTTCTAGAACCGACAGTATATCTGGATGGTGAGCTATGTTAAGTTTTTTAGCCAAACTATTGACGCCAGCCACAAAATCTTCGCTTGACATGTCCATTGAATCGAACAAGCTCGATGAGGCTACCGTCGGATTGACTGACTTATTCTTTTGTTCCTGAATCTTCGCTGCAGTAATAGATTGATATGCTTCCGCTTTTAAAATAGATGGATATAAATAATTAGTTTATAGATTTTTTTGTGACGAAATTTAGAAATGTTTACGATTGTCAAGAAACTCTAAGCGAACGGCATAGCTCAATAGCCACGAGAGTTCTTCGGCTGATGAACTAAGATCAGGCATACCAAGATCTTGCTTGAATTTTGCATATGCCTGCTCCCAGACCAGCAAATCTTCATCTGTGGTCACGCGGCGCAAATCCTGACGGTCTTCGATTTTGTAATGTCTGATTTTCTGGTCCTCAAGCCACAAGACAGTGCTGGCAAACTGGGAGCGCTCTAATTAAGACATTATTTTGTATTATATTATATTTGAGGATCGTGAAATTACATACTTTCACAGTCAATTGCATCAGGCGTCGGGTGTTGCAAAGCTCTCAGCTTGTTCCTGAACATGTTGAAAATAGTAGTTTATTAAATTTGATTTTAAATCTAATTTACGAATATTTAAGTTTTCACTTGAATATTATTTAATTATTTTAATTTTTGACTACCGAAAAATGTATGTTTACGATTTTTTATTTGTAATGATATTATTGACATTTGTATTTGAAGACCCACCAGATTTTTGCACTGTTGCCGATTTTAAGTTTTTCACATTGACACAGTTTGACGCAATTGCAAAGATTTTTTTTAATTTTTAACGATTTTTTGAAATTATCGTTTTATACAGATATCACGAAGAGTGTGTTGATTTTTAAAGTGAGTTTCTTTCAAGGTGAAATGTCCTCCGATTTGTATGGAATTTCAAGATTAAAAATATGACTTTTCGTGACCAATAAAGTGAATAATTCATTTCAACAAATCACCACACAATAATAAATAACATGACTTGTGGTAAGTTTTAAAATCAATTTTGTATGTTTTTTGCAAGGATTGACTTGTATTTTTTTTATTTCAAATTTAACCTACTGACCATGATTCAGTTTTCCGCGCCGGGATCGAACCTGCGACCATACATCAGCCAACGCGGTAACCCACTCGGATATGGCTATGAAACCGTTTGGGTACTTTTTATTTAAACGTGACGTTCGACGGTGTATTAACAGTTCCTATGACACTTTATTTTTTGCATAAAAAAATCTACACTTCCACAATAAGTAATTGTCATAAAACTCAAGTTCATTTACACTCTTCTAAAAAAAAATCAAGATAATCACCCTGTTTTTGGACCTGTGATGAGAACATCCCATTTATATAATTATTATTTATCGGATTTATCTCGATAAATAACCGGATTTTCGATTACTATTCGAGGCTATGTTTTCGTATATGAGATTTAGTTAGTTTGCTTAAATAGTGTGGGATTTTTTTTTAAGATCTGGAATCTAGAATAATCCGAGAGTAATTGTTGTTCCGGTTATCTTGCGACAGAAAGTATGATTTTAATATTATTAATTATTATTATTAATATTCTATTTCTATTTCAAGATCTGTAAAAAAAATAATAAGGGTGAAAATCTTCCGAAAACCGGGACTGTCCCGCCAAATGCGGAACGTCTGGTGTATGGTTATAGATAATGTACTCACCCCAACCCTTCGTAAGAGTACAATTTCCTCAGCCTATGCGATGCAAGAATTGCCAACAACTCGGACCCCCAAAAAAAACATCCGTACTATAAAATTTGTTCAAAAAGATCAACCGAAAACTCACCCTGAATTTAATAAATACTGCCCAAAAATGAAAAATACATCACCAAAACATCAGTAGATTCCAATACGTAGAAAGAAGCACGAACAAATTTAAGACCCTACACACTAAAAAGAAAGCAGCTTATCATTTGCAGCTACTCTAATTAAACAAAAGCACCTGAATACACCACAACCTTCAAAACCCAATGATTTCAATGATAATACAACGATCGACAGCCATGTACAAATGATCTAACCGCTAAAAAAGGTTTCTCCCAAAAACGTCGCATATTCCATCATATGAGGAAATATTATATATTGGCATATCAGGAAAAAACGGACAAAGCAAATATCAGGCATCAGTAAAAATACCTAATATCCCTAATAGAGTTCAACCAACACCATTTACAATCATTGAGCCAACCGCGCTCATAAAATACAGAGGGTCTTCACCCTGCAAACCCATGGAAAAAGGTGAACTTCGGACTAACGTGGATCCTGGAAACAAACATTATGAATTATGACGAAAGAACATCCTCATATGTAAGCAACGGTCGTACTTAGCATTTAAATGTTAGTAGTTTATTCTCGAATGAGAGACGATGAGAGTTCCTTACAGTTTGGTGGAATTATTGTCGAGTAATGCCCCACACCTGAGTGTTCGAGTGTGTTTTTTTGCTTTTTGCACGGCGGCGGCATAGAAAGAGTGTGGCTTGTGTTTTGCTTGGATTGCTTTTTATTTGATGAGAGCCTGCGTTTGAGTGTAAGCTGTATGTGATGATTGTTTGAGTGGGGATGTCGGATGTGTGAGTATAGGTTGTACAGTATTGGGCTTAGACGACAAATCCTTGTGGAACACCTGCAGGGATATGGTGTGAAGTAGATGTTGAACCTGAAGTGGTTACTGCGAATTATCCACCAGATATGAATGATTGTATAATTCCAAATGGGTGGTTGGGTGTTAGAACGGAGTATAACTTCTGGATAATACCGTGCCATACGGAGTCGAAGGCTTTCTCGATATCTAGATAAAAAAAACAGTTGAACGTATGTAATAATTAGTCTGAGAACTTGGTGGTGTTGCGAGAAGAACACTATTACCTAGAGCATTTAGAAGACCAACTGGCCTGTAGCTAGTCTTATTAGTTTTATTTTTTTAGTTTTGGGATAGTTATGATAACATCACGAAAAGTAGCTGTTTCGTAACCATGCGTTAATCGAATTTCTACTTACAAATCACTTTTTATATACACCAAATATTTGTTACAAAATAAAACAATAATTTTAAATTATTACGTAGCCGTATGTGTGTATTATAATTTTTAATTATTTATAATTATAGATCAAGCACAAATCCTAAACCTAAAATATTTAGACAGTATATGAATGTGCATTTATCGAGATTTTGTGGCTCACATACAATGAAGAATGTCTTGTATTACACGCAATGAAGTTATATTTTACACTTTACAATAATATTATATAGTGTTTTTTAAAAAAAAAAAATCAAATTCTGTTTTTTTTTTTTTTTAGTTTTTGAAGAGGTAAAAATTAGAAACTATATTTAAAAAAAATCATCGATACATTACGAAAAAGTGATTTATGGAACCGGCAAAACTGTGGGTAATGGTGATGCAACAGGGTTTGTTGGACCAGATGGTGTGGCTGTCACACTGGGCGGTGACGGAGCAGTCAATGACGCTTCACTGGCGACTGGAGCACTCAGAACTGATGGGGCTGTAAAAGAAAATTTTAAGATAAGTACAAATCATATTTTTTGATACTTTGAAAGCATATTCGTACTTGCAACAGCGGTAGTAGATGGTATTACAGCACCGGCTGGTGGCGGTTGAGATCCAGCAGGCCATTGTCCCTGTTGTTCCTGCTGCAAGCGATGGTGAGCCTGTTGTCTAGCCCGGAATTCGGCGGCTTTTAACTGTTCCAAATGAAACTGTTGACGTTCGGTGATCAACTGCTGACGCTGATATTCTAATCCTTCGCGTTCGCGTTCCATTGTAGTTTCAAGTTCTTCAAAATGTCTCAATTTAATCTCCAATTTCTTCATCTGTGTTTCGACCAACAACGCAACAAGACTCTTAATTTTGCGTTCCTCGAGTGCAGCCATGTGTTTTGCTTTAACTGCTGCGGAAGCTAGAGCCGCTGCAGCTGCTCGCTGCAAGTCCGATTCATTAAATAATTTTTTGCTCTCTTCCAGATCCTTGTCACTGCCGTTTGTTGTGGGCAATGTAGTAGCATCTGCGCCTCCCTCGATTGTTGTGGTTGCCTTTACCAGAGAACCTTCGATACCAGAATCGTTCTCCAGCTTAATTACGACCGACTCTTTGTCTACGGCTGCCATAATAGTAGAAGATGAATCTTTTGGCTTAATGGTATCTTCAACCGTTTCAACGTCATTATCTTTACTATCAGACTTTTCTTTGTCGTCAAGTTTTTCTACAGAAATGCGGCGAAAGAAATAAAATAGAAAATTAAAACGTAATACAACATGCAAACGAAAGAAAATGAAGAAAACAAAGGATGTTTTGAAATATAGATATAAAAGCAAATTATAGCTGCTAGTCTAATAAATAAACATATGTGAATACATACCGCCGTCCTTTTTCGTAAGATCTTTCATCTCTTCATCTGCTGGTGATTTGGAGTCGTCATCTTCCTTATCTGTACCAGTGCCAGCAATACCACTAATCGCCAGACCAGCATTTGGATCGAATTTACCTTCTACTGCAGTCTTTTCGACATTTTTGTAGTGTGCATAATAGATACCTGGTGGGACTTCCTCCTAAAAATAAAATGTAATATAATTAAAAATTTCAAAGTAAATGCTTTAAATTGCAGCATACTCGAATTGTTGCAAACTCCTCCATGGCTGCCTTTGCAGCGGAAGCAGCAATGCGTGGATCAACGATTGAAGCCAGAAATGCGACAGTTGACATAATCGGATTTCCTGATTTACTGAATGGAACTGGTTGATAAGCAAGAGGACCCAGATAGCCACTGTCATCTTCCAAGTACGGATCCTCGATAGGCAACCGCAGAAAGTGTAGAATACATTCATCCTGAGTACGTGTACCGACATGCTCGCAAACCTTGTTCCAATCGTCACGATAAATTTCAAGTCCTTCAAGAAGCAATAACGTCTCCTGTTCGGACCATTCGCGTGTCATACTAGCCGCTGTACGATTACGTAAAGCAGCTGGTTTTTTAGAGTACTGATCCAATTTGAGGCCGAATTGAGCATTCGCGTCGAAATTGGTCTCTTTACCGGGTGCATTAGGAGTAATAGCAGCAATGGTCGCAGCAGCTGCTGCTGGTGAGGAAGCGTCAATATCCTTATCTTTACCTTTCTTGTCAAGATCGAACAATGCCTTGGCTGCAGATGGCTGTGTCGTTTTTGGCGCATTAACCGGTTGCAAACCGGACGGTGTGTCACTAAGAATGTGAAAGTGCGATGTTGGTGGAGGTCCCATTGGGGTAGGACGAGACTCAGCATCAATTTGATAGTTAATCAAACCCCATTGTTCCAGAAATGCGTGAACACGCATTATTGCGCACACGTCTCCGGCCAAGTTACGACGACATGCCGTACTGGTCAGATATTCAGTCGGATTCAATCGGTACGTGTCTATCATGAAATTACGGTAGGCCATGTAGATTTCCGGTGTTTTAGATTTGTTTTTGCCATTAAAAAATTCAGGCATGGCACGCTTCTCAATTACGTGAATAGAGTTATAATCAAACCATGCCGAATAAGATGGGACAATGATGTGGTGCGTTTGCTCTGTTACATTATCCTCTAAATCGTCTTTGTTTGGTGGAAAATCTTGTGTGTTACTGTTCTCACTACCTTTTCCTGTTTGAGAGTCTTCACCACCAGTGCGCTCCATATCTTCATCTAGATCAGCAACAATTCCACCTTTTATTGGCAACATGTCGGAGTCACCGCGTTGTTTGATTCCCAATATTGATGGTGCTGGGCTGGACGCAGACAGACCAGCTATAATGGATTTTGGTACTTCACTTATATTTGGTTCGGGTAAAGGATCATCCATGTCTCTAGTCAAATCTTCCTCGTCGTCCAGTATTCCGTCGCTGCTGCGTTGCTTGTTCCGCTGGAACACTGCCGGTGACCTGCCACTATGCATTGTTTTATATATAATTATAAAACATCATTTGACATTCGACAAATTACCTCTTTCGTTTGTTGGATCCTTTTGTAGGTGGTGGAGATGGCGAACGGCGCCTTTTCGCCTTTCCACTACTACCTGCAAGCCCTTTTGAACGTTTCTCATCCATACCGCTGGCAAGTTGAATCTCTTCTACTGACATTCGAAGCTTATGTACTTTTTTGTTGCCTTTGTCATCAACTTCGTAGTCCTCTTCTGCCATCCATTCATTGTACTGGTCAAGATCCAGCACCCACGAGGCTGAAACACGCCAACGATCTTCTGGTGAACCTGGATTCTCGGGAATGTTATCCTAAAAAATATATGATTATAATAGTCAAGTAATTAATTAGAAAAACACTTACCGGTAAATCAAATGTATTGGGCACCCAAGAATCGTACGACTCCGGGAAATAGTACCAATGCATCATCACATGATTGCCTTTGCGCAAAGTTGGACGTGCGTAGTCTTCTTGGAATGGCTCAACAATGCGACATACAATGTGTGAAGCCTCTTCCTCGTCCTCAGTGACCTCGCCCTGGTGATTTTCAATGATGGACTTAATCTGCAATGCCAATGTTTTGTCTACTTCTGGACGCACGAATACTACCGGCAATCGAAAGCATTCCGCTTCAATGAGAGCCGTTTCGATTTCCATAAGCATCTGTATATTGGGATCCTTTCGAGATGCATTCTTGCCAAGTGAGAAATCGAATTTTCTCCATTTCTGATCGAACTTATACCGATACATGCTGGCCAGAATATGACAAAGGCTACCGCCATTCTTAAAGTCTAGAAAGCATCGCATCTAAAACGAAAATTAGTTTTTTTTTATATCTGAATTTTTTACTATAAATTCATAATTACCGGTAGTCTGGTCAATACGGGTTCATCTTCCTTTTTACCTAGTTTAGTTTCTTGGTACTGAATGAACTGAATGATAAGCTGACAAAGCGATTCTTTTGTCGGTGGATCCGTTTGAACGTACTGAAAAAACACAATGTATTAAGAAAAGGTGACACACCCCTGCCGACAACTAGATATTTCTGTATATTTAAACAATAATAAATAATAAAGATAAAACAATTATTGACTTTTGAACGGATCATCAAACCGGAGGCATCTAATAATTCCGAAATTGTACAAATCTCTCATAATAACATTTTTTATTATCGATGCGGCTTGTTTGGATGCAAAGAAACCGCGCGGCGGCGCTATTCAATATGTCGGCCATTCTAATGTCGCCGACACTGTGCGTTCTCACCTTTTTGCAGTTTTTTTGAAGCCACTGTCGCACCGTCTCGAATCCTTGCATGGACTCAGCCGATTGGAAAAACTCTATGTTTGGTCCACCATCCTTTTTGGGGCCCAGCAAAGCCATTTTAAAGCCGTTTTTCACGATTTAGCTCAAAAAAACAGGGAATGCGACTTTAACAATCGTGACGCGCCGACCGCAGATAAATTGAAAATTGTTTATTTGTTATACTTCAAAATGGCAGGCGTACCAAAACGACAAATCAAAAACTGAGCAACATTTTTATTTTGTGTTGCCGTATGTAATTAGTAAATATATAATTTTATATTATGTGCAAGATTGTTTGTGCATTGGCACTGATTAACTATTAATACATTCTTTTAATAATGCTTGTAAAACAAACATATATAAATAATATGTTATTTAAGATTGAAGACGTCAATGATATTTTTTGGCTACAATAATAATTTTTAAAGTGACATCGCTTGAGCCTACTGGGAACTCGCCGCTCGCTTAAGTTCACATACACTGACAAAAACATACGAAATTTGCCAGCAGCCAGCTGCCAAAGGCGAAAGTTAAGCGTAAACAAAATACAAAAATATTTTTAATCACTATAAAATAATGGCTCAGGATAGTATCTAAACATGAATACAATTAAAGATTACGTTATTGTCTCTGCCATTACGGCTGGCTTGGCGGCAGGATGTTTTATTCACGATACATTTGTTCAACCAACTGAACTACAAAACCAAACCAAAAATACAGGAATTATACCCAACAATAATACCAAATTATCAGTTGAACAAAATAATAAGAATAATATAATCAAAAGACGCAATAAACACGAAAAAAGTACATCTAAAAGGTATATTATAATAATTTATTTTTATTGTCTAGAGTACAGTAATTATTTGTAAATACGTTTTTTTAGCTATTTATCAAAGTGTTTTATTTGTTTAATGTTGATGGATAATTCTAGTGAACTGAAGACACTCCAATGTGGTCATATATTTCATCGTGAATGTCTGGCTTGGATTCCGAATCAAAACTGCCCAGATTGCACTAGTTAAACGTTTTATGCTAATTTGAAATTGTTCTCTAATTAAGAAAGCTATGTAAATTCATATCTGTATATCTATATATTTAATAAATTAAATTAGATCATTATTTTATTAACTTTTTCAGAAAAAGCATTTGGAAAAAAAAACTTGTACATTTTACATTTTACGGGTGTACATTTTAGGAGGTCAACGGCAGCGTGCATGGTCCCAGTTAGAGTATGGAACAACTACGACGACCCTTGGCTCCAAACACCGGACACGAGTTGTATTTTGGAACGTTCAGACTATGTTTGCGGATGGGCGACACGAACAAGTCATGAACGAGATGAGACGGTGCAAGCTGCACGTTCTTGGACTGAGCTAGACTCGGATGAATGGCTCTGGTGAGCTTGCCGAGTCCGACGGATACGTTATCTTGTTCTCTGGTAGAGTAGCCCATGAGAGGGTGTTGGGATCGCTCTATCTCGACAAGCCAAAGCTAGTTTGATTTCCTGGATCCCTGTTTCGGGGAAGATCATAACTGCTAGGCTGAGAACAAAGATACGTAACGTCACGCCAGATAGACCACTTCGCCATCTCCAAAAGGTGGCGAAAGTGTCTACTTGACGTGAGGAACAGGCGCGGAGCAGACG
>JANSTU010024816.1:0-12906 GCA_027564075.1 Bolitophila hybrida
CCGTGCCACAAGTCACTGAAAACGATGGCAAAATTGCATGAATTGGGCTTTCAATTGCTCCCCCATCCCCCGTATTCACCAGATCTAGCCCCCAGTGACTTCTACCTTTTTTCTGACCTCAAAAGAATGCTCGCAGGAAACCCCTCCCGATGTTGTGACAGAAAAGAGTTGCTTCATAACGCACGTACAGTACATTTAGGTTGCGTTCTAAAATAGTTGCTTCATTTGAGTAGATAGCGTGTGAAATTTTTTGTACAGAATCCAAACCAGACCAGGAGCTTTTTATCATGTCAATTGATCTTTAACATACTGATAGCTGATACTTAAACTTCGCACATTATGTGGAATTTTTCATTTTTCAGACGTGAGAGGGTTAAAAGACTGGAATCATCATAAAGCAACTAAATGATTAACTAAATTTAATTAAACATTAACTGGATAAACTCTGCTAAATATAGTGCATATTGTACAATTGTATCCAAAATCCAAAAGTTTGTATGACTTTTATTAACTCTATTTTTTCTCCGTTTTTAAATAAAATCAAAAACTTTTTAACAGTAAATTGTATTGTACATGTACAACCTATTTTGTTTTGTCTATTTTCAATGAAAACCAACATAAACATCAGTCTTTTTATGCTTTGTTTTTTTTTATAGACAAGTGCGGTGTGCGCATGTTTCTGAAAAATCTCTCATGTATGACATTAAGTACCATAATGCCCAATGCCCACTCTATACGACCACCATCAAACAATCAACGAGCAAAAGAACACGCAACAAAGGCAAACAGAAACGCGGTATTTTGTTGTATAGATTTCCATTTCGAAATATTCGTCGGTACGTGCTGCTCCAACCACTCCACTACTCTCTCTGTGTGTGTTATTTGTATCCACTCCACTCCCTTTACATATAATAAATGGGTATGTGTATGCACGCAACATACAGATATTTACACAATACATAAAAGTGGATGTATGTGTGTGTGCACACAAATAGTGTATACAGTTGCGCTCTCGCGGTATAAAATATAATTTAACTTTTTTTTTAAAACGAATGGGGCTAAGCCCGCAGAATGCAACACTTGTGTATGAGTGTGTATGTGTATAAGAGTTTTTGTATGTATATTTGTGACTTTATGCGTTATTGTACTTGTATATGAGTACGATGCGCGGTCGGCTCTAACGTTAGCGTGGCGTTCCTCGTTTCATTTCACATGCGGTTCACACCAGAACGAACGACTGAAACGAATTGGCAAAGTTCAGTCAAGCGTACCCGTTTGCTCCGCCATCGACCGAACGCAAGTACTCACAGCGCGGCCCCGTTAGTAGGCCGATTGACATGCAGGGCATGCGGGGTGTTTGACCCCTACTTGAACATGTACGCACTCACACACACTCACATACAAACAACATACAATCACTTTGATTCTTTGCCTCTTTTTTCTAAAGTTTCTTTTTAGTCATGTTCAATCGAATCATTTATCGGGAAATAAAAGCCTGAATACAAATGAGTGTGAACGACGGACGTTTGTGCCCATGTGCGCACGTAGTTTCAATGGATTGCGGGACTTTTTCATGAGCATTCCACTTGTGTGCGTATAGGATTCAATAAAACGATGAAGTTTTTTTTGTAAAGGTAAGTATGCGGTTATAATTGATAATCTTCAAGCAAATTAGTTGAATTTGATTTGTATTGGAATTAAAATTGTATAAAAACAAGGAATGGTATAATGTTGAGTAGTTGTAAGGTAACCAGCCGTTAAATATTTTGAGAATGGTGCATGATACACATTCACAAATATAATTCTATCCTTAGAATCAATTGTCCCATATATCTTTGTAGATGTTGAATATTGGTATCTATTCATAATAGACCGCAGTTATTAGAATACCAGTAAAATGCTATTTCTTTAGGGTACATGGGAAGATATTTGTTTAGATTATGAAGAGTCTCAAAATAGAAATAAATTTTATAACATTTTGGTAAAAATCGTTTTTAAGAAGCTGGGCTTTAAAGGAGGTAGAAAATGAAAAACATTATGATGGTCAAAAATATATAGTCAAGAGTGAGCGCACACGGCCTTCCCATTTTGGGGTCAATGTTCAAACACAACACAATCACAGTTGGTCTGGGCCTCATCTGAAAACCTTTATGTTATTTTATTGTTTTATTAGATGTATCGCAATTTATATCGAACCAGACATCCCTTGGCAACATAAACATCCTTTCTTTGGATAATGTCGTGTACGTGAAACCCAATCACTAATATATGAAATTGATAAAAAATACTGTCTGTATATGGGTTCGAACTCACGGTCTCTGGGCTATGACGCAGCAACCAAGACTACTGAGCAACCACCGATTAAAGGTAGATACAGATGTAAGAATATGTATATCCATCATCATGTGGATCTAAAACCTAACTGGGTCATGGCATCAACAACATCCCTCCTCCAGACTGATCTGTCACGAGCTCTGGCAGTCCAATCTCAAAAAGATATAATAAATCCACCTCGCACCTTATGGCTCAACGGTAATTGGCCTAATTGGTTCTGCCAACCTTTTGAAGAGGGTACAAATTATGCCAATATTCCAGAATATGTTCTCACATTGTCAGGGTAAGGGTATAAATCCTTTCCCATAGTTAATCTCCTCCATACTTTATCAACTCTGCACAAATAGTATCGAAGCCTAAAGTTTTGGTTTGTTATTTCAACGTTCTTTTAGGATGGTGAATTGATAGTTGATTCGAACTTTCGCACCAACACGTAACACTTAAACCCTACATATTTAAATTAAAAAAATTAACATAATTGTTTTTGAACATAACCATAAAAATTAAACACTTCGTAACCCTTCTTAATCACTTCCTTAAAAACGAGATTTGGCAATGTTTTCACTAAACTCTGACGCCTTCTCACCACCACTTCCCTGAATACAATGATTTGTTTATGACATCTTTCTGTAATAAATGTGCATGACCTTTTTCTAGTAATAAAAAATACGATTGTCTCCTTTTTGTTGTATACCTATATTAAATGTAAAATAAATGATAAAAAATATCAGAATAAATGCAGTAAGAACATAAATTACATCCATATAAAGTAAATAAATAAAAAAAAATAACTTAACCTTTAACTGTTTTTTACATTTTATGTTTTTTTTCTATAAAATGTTCTAAAAACCCATTTTCAAGTAAATATATAATATTTACATTTAACATGTACTGGAATACAATATTATATACCTTCACAAAAGGACCCTCATCGGTTCAACTAACGTCAATTTATACTCTTTTATGTTGCCATATAGCATATAATATTATTGGTTCAATGTTACGCACGCGCAGTGCACAGCATCAAAACATGCACAACAGAGATACGCAACGAGAAACGAGTTTGAAAGGAGGTCAAAACCATTCCCCACTCAACCCTTTCCTTCGACTCGCGATCGTGAAGCACAGCACAATAATACGTATAAACTATAAAGTGATAAACTATATTTTATGTGTGAGTGTGTGTGTGTGTGTGTGTGTGCTGTACATTTATAACACCAATATGTTTTTATTTTCAAATACACATAGACGCACTCAACCTACATACATGCGCAAAGAACACACACGCGCACGGTCAACCAACTTTACTATAATATGTACATACATATATTGACTGTATAATAAACGCATTTGGCGCTCCTTCTTCTTTTTATAAATGTATGTATACTCCTCATATGTATAGAAAAAGACGAATCGAGAGGATCGTGAAACAACAATTAAACTGTACATTTCACCTAGCTATCCTCGCATATCCGCATCACTCAGAACTTTTTTAACATATATTACTAAAAGAAAAAAACTACAAAAAGATACAAATAATATAGCATGCTCACAGTTAATGATTGTGTTAAGTAATTAAACACACACCTACACTCAGACACAAGCTCGCGATCGGCAAACACACGCACTGCGCGCATCCCAGTCTCGCACACACATCTGAAAGCCTGCGGCATCTCTAATTAGTTGCACACGCACACATACTCCTCTGAAGGTTTATATATACATTATTCACAAATCGTGGCAATATGCATGTTGATTTGTGTATATATTATATGTACATTTTCGCGATTGTATAATAAATATCAGATTTGATTTTTTTTAATCGCGCGTTCGCGCATATGTGTGTATGCCGCTTGGAATTGTGCGCATTGATATATTATTATGTATGTGTTTGTGTATAGTGTATTTGCCGTTCACACGAGCACACAGCATATATTCATAGTGTCATAGGACAACAACAAATTGCTTTATGGATGTGTGGAAGTTGTTAGATGTTTTGCGTGAGCGTATAAAAGTGTGTGTGTGTGTGTGTGTGTGTGTGTGTGTGTTTTGTGTGACGCGACTTGTGGATGCAAATGGCCTTGAGGTTTTGTTTTGTTTCTCAATTTTACAGAATTGTTAGTGTGTGCGGTGTGCTTGCAATGCTTGATTTGTCAATTTATACAATTTGTTCTGAAAAGTTATATGGAAGCGCTGATGTTTTGTATGTAATATAGACGCCGATTATTATGTTAGAATGTAGAAGAACTCGTATGTTATATGTGACGTAATGCACCTGTTTCAGTAGGGAGTAAGATTCTGTTTGTGTGATCGATCTTCGATGAATTTAATAACAAATTCACAATGCATTTCATTAATGTTTTATTGAGAGTGACATAAATGTATACACGCAGGTACTTTATTTATTTAATACGCAATTAAAACTAGAGCCTTTTATGTAAAAATAATATTTTAAAAATCTCAATTAATTACGTACAAAAACAGAGTTTCGATAAATGACTTCCTACAAGTGCAATTAACAATTTTCATATATTACTATATATATACAAACACGTATTATACACAATTTATGAATGTATAATAATTCTATATATTATATGTAGCTCTAAACAGTTTGCACGAGAACGAGTATATGCGAATACCGATTTTATACACCTGTGCAAAACTCACTCATACATAACCACATTCTTACTTAAATTGCACATCCAATATACTTTTTTTTTTGCTGATCGGCATGGTCAACACATACCGAGTATTAAGTTATTACAGGTGTGTTGTGTATGTTGTATAATATATGCCAATGAATTAAATATGTGTTGAATTGCGTGCCTGCGTGTGGGTGACAATTATGCTTTTTGTTTGTGATTGCGAGTATAACGGCTGAGTTGTATGCATATATGTGTATGTGTTTTCGAGGAGGAATGAATTAATTCAGTGTATTTGAAGATTGTATAGTTTATAATAAAGATTTTATAGAGCTTGTTTGGAATATTTATTTTTGTTTGGTTTTCTGTAATTCTAATTAGTTATTTAATTTAATAAACAATATATATTGTTTTAAAACATAACCCAAAATATTTAAAAAGTTTATTTGTATTTTAGGGCTATTGCAGCGGAACCAAACGACGTAATTGGGCGTACATGCATTAAAAATAAAAAAAATGGATTCACCTAGAATGTCAGCTAAAAAAGTTCATGTCGATGATCCAATCCCAACGACACCTAAATAAACACAACGTTTCAGCCAAGATAAACTGCAGACCTCAGCGTATTCCCCGGATTGATTTTATCATGGCAAAAACGATCGGATTCATCATCATCACGTACGGTTTTGGGTACCGGCTTGCAGTTCCTCCGATAGTAGTAGTGTGTGGTAATCTTTTTGGAGTAACATACTTCTGAAATAGGAGTCGTGGAAAACTTGAATCCGTTGTTGCATAACTCTTCCATCTGGCCTAATGAAACAAGACTTCATAAGTTTAAGGTGCAGCAAAAATGGACTGTGTAACAATGCCAAAAAGATTGCTACTGACTGTGAATTAACTTCTTTGTTAACAAACAAATACAGGGTATACTTGGACTGAATATTTACGAATTGTTATAGAACAATCAAAAATGACAGATTTGACGCGTTTTTCATAATGCCAGCTCTCAAACAGCTTCGTCATGAATAATGAAGTGCGATACCTTTATTAGGACCTTAAATACGCAGACGAATCTTATTAATCTTGCATTTTGGCACATCTTCACGAATATGTCTACTAAATGCTGCAGAATCTCGTAATTATTGCAAGGCCAGTCGCCCTTCGAATCAACAGAAATAAGACGAAGAAAATTATGCTCAACTAAAGCTAAAGCGTGCAAATCTACCGAAAATTATTATCGAGTAATTTTAATGATAAGCATCAGAAATTCATTTCTAACATTAGTGGTTCTCTAGCACGGATCCAGTCCGATAAAATATGTTTAGACAATTTTTAAACGAACGGTTCCATAAGTTTGGCAAGCGTAATTGGCTTTTTTTAGCAAACAAAATGTATACAATCTATAAGGATACTCTTGGCAGGCACTTTCAAAAAATAACGATTGGATCTATTTTAAAATAGTTTCTGGTACAATAAATATTTAAAAAGAAATAAAAAAAATAAAATATTCATAATGAAAACGACAGAATTTATTCAAAGTTTCAAATAATTGGTTTGTAATAATAAAAAACAAAAAAAAATGAAATTCTACTAACATCGACAGCGCTGTCCGCGCGTCGTATAAGCGTTGGGGTACGACGTAACTGTCACCTTGCGGTCAGCTTTCTAACTAGGCCGATGACGGTCACGGTCACTTTCTAACTAGCCTATACCGGGAGAAAAGATGTTGACACATCAATAATTACAAAATTAAAATTCCATCCAAAAATATTCGTGTAGAAATTAAAAGAGTTCCGCTACACCAGTACTGTTTTGTTTGACATTTTTTATCTGCTAGAAGTAAAAAGTAACTACATGAGAGAACGCAAATAATAAGTAAAGTTACACTGTTTACTAAAGTCGAATATATATGCGACCTCTGACGTCACGAAAAACAATCGCAAATGTATAGCAAATTCGATGCATGCAGCAGTGCTCGCAAATTTTCAAATTGACGTGTTCACAGCATTTGCGACTTTTAACTCAAAACTCGCATATTCATTTCCGATCAAAATGATGTGTTTGAAGATTGGAACGCAAAGTTTGCGAAGTGTTAACACGGTTTGCAACACAAATCGCATGCTCTATCCTTTGCAGGTTTGCGACACTTTGTGTTTTGTGATTGAAATTTAATGCGCATCTCGTGACGGGTTATTATTTATTATTATTTTAAAAAAGAAAATGTCGAGAAGATATGATAATCCAGAGAATGAAGAAGAAGAAGATAATCGTGAAATTGAACAAAATCAGTGAAACGTTTGCGAAGTATATGGATAAAGGATTGGTTGAGACTTCACCAGACTGAGGGATTTTGCGAAACGTTACTACTGAAACCGCGTTCAGATGAAGCGGATCTACATCGCGCCTTTGTTCATATGTCGGCCAATCAATTTGATCATTAACTATCCTTGGTTTAGTCACGCATCGCCATTGGCGAAAGTTTACGGTCGTTGCAATATCTGTTCCGTATTCCAGTGAATACAATATCAACAATTATCCCGGAAGTGCTAGACGCTGTCTACAATGCTCTTGTCGTCGATGGTTTCACCACCTTTTTAACGCTCACACCAAAAATAAAATAAAAAAATGCGAAAATGCATAATTCGATATGAAAATCGAAATCAAAAGCTTCACAGGGTACTATTCCACGACCACGATAGTGTATCCGCTATTCCCAAATGTAAAATGGTAAAATGGTAGACATGACTCGTGGCGTGCAGATTGTAATGACTCAACATATGTATCATGTATCTGATCGAAGCAACGGGAGACCAAACGCACGATGCGAAATCCATTCTAAAATATTTTTCTCATTAATTAACCGAAAATAAATAATAATTGGACTCAAATATATAAATTAATGTTTTGCTTAGTAAAATCAGTATAATTTTGCACCTTTTTATATCACCCAGCGTATGCAACAGCGCTATCGCCACTAGCATTATTTTTTATATGCTAGTGGCGATATCGCTGTTGCATACGCTGAGATCTAGAGTGATATAATTATATCTGAGTGCTATAACGCTATATATCGGTATATGGCCATTTTGCCAAATGCCGTTTCACCGAAAGTTTGAGCCCGCAAATTCAATCCGAATCAGAATATTCTGCATCGGATGAAACTCGTACCAAACAAACTTCTGAAGGCATATATTATGATGTGCTATCAAAAACTTGTGACAGATTAGGTGTGTAGGTATCATCACTGTTTCATAATTCCATTTCCAAAAACAAGAAAATCAGCTGCGAAGCTAGCCAAAATCTTTGAAGTACGTGTTGTATACATCGACGAAAATATAATACTTTTACCGATACTAATTATTATTATCGTTAAATAAAAAAAAAAAATTGTTTATTATTATTATATTGCAAATTGACTCCCATTTTGTATATCGCCAAATTCAAAATTGTTCTTTTTTGTCAATTTTGGATATTTTCGACTAGCCAATGCTGAAGATTCGTATCAACACAAGCGAACGAGGGTAGACTTTGAAGGAGGTCTGACCGAATCAATGCCTACCGTCACCTGGAGCTCCACTCAGCTGTCATTATCCAACGCATATGTAAGCCACAAGGAATAGTAGAGACAATTTTTCATCGTGATACCGAAAAGAAGAAATACAAAAGTGCCCGAGAAAAAATACAGGTTTTTATGTCAATTTTTTTAAACAAAAATCTAAAAATCTAGACATTCAGTCCCCAATTTTTTTTTACCTTAAACTTATGTTTCAGTTTTATATTGCTCTTTGGACACCAATATCTCTCCAATGAGGTCATAAACAGATCATTAAAAAAAGCACGGTCTGTGCGAATTGATGTTAAAATATTTAGTTTGTGATTGTAATAACAAATAACTTATATATAATTTGTATATTTCCTTATTAATTTTTAATACATTTAAGTAAATCCTTCTCACGCTTAAAATATGTTTAATATTATATATGCTAAATTATACAATCGGTACTGATTCGAGCTTGCACGTGCACCCTCTATCCGCCCGTGATAACAATGAATTAAAACATATATATATATATAGTCTATTTATTATTATTATTTGTATTAAATAAAATAATATGTATATTCAAAATCATAATAAAACGAAATTTATGCACACATAAAATTTTGACGGTGACTGATTCTTGTGTAATTTTGTCCATGTGTACAAACAGACTTAAAATACACAAAAATACTAACACACACATAGATACCCCATTCGATAGTGCAAAGTAACCCCTTCCTTTCAATACAATTTCGTATTCAAGCGGCCGTAAATGGTTTTGATGTTGTTGTAATATCATTTTTAAATGTAAATTGTTCAAGAAGGGAAACGATTTAAATGGCTAAATATTCATAAATGCGCGCATGCACTTCCATGTTGTGTGTAACGATGAGTGTGTATGTGTGTGTGTGAATGCATGAGTATACAATAATATACATATTATAATAAAGAAACATTTTCTCATTCAACTGCAATACAAGTCATATTCAGTTATATTGTGTGTGTATGTGTTTAGGTGTATGTATTTGTATATATATACAGGAATGCGTACAAGGTTTTGTGCGCATGCGATACAGGCACTTTTGCGCTGAGTATGCGCGTACTTGCCGCGCCGTGCTCGTGCTCGGATGACCGGCCGACAACGACGGGACTTTTAAATTAGAAATGCGCGATCGACGATACGGTTTTATGCGCGCACAGGGCACATGCACAATGCACGCTATTGTTGATTGTTGCTATATATATTATTTACTCACACACATTTAGAACATATTCTCTATATATATGTATATTATGCACAGTTTGCGCACACGAACAAAACGGATTGAATGGAAATCAAATGATATTAAAAAAGGTAACCACCGGAAGGGTCGTATTTTCATTTAAATGGACTTCGCGCGAGTTCTTCTTTAAGCATACACTCGTTTTATACGACTTATATCCAACTTAAATAATAAAAAAAACATGTAAATGTGATGTACACATAAACATAAATGTGTATGTATGCGTGTGCGTGATCTCCACAGTGATTTCAGAAGAGTGTGTATAAAATGACGCATGTTTATATATCAATCAATTCGCTGAATGAAACATCTGCGATACTGAACCGATGGCTTTTAATTTTAATTGTATTATCGGTCAAGCGCAACATCTCAGCAAGTTCTTAACCCTTAATCTGAATACCGGACGGACTTAGCAGATGTAAAACATCGCACGTATCACCAGATTAACCATTTCAGTTGTATGTTCTTTCCGGTTTGCTGGTTTATTGTAGTATTTATTTATTTTATTTTTTTTTATTTCAATCTTATTTTATATTATGTTAAAACATCTGCAATTAGATTGTGGTTTAGATTTTAGTTATCAACAAATTGATGACACGCTATGACTCGTCAGAAAATCCAATGATCTCGTGCGAGGTGGCGTACACCGACGCAGGACCTCCTCACCACTGCTTTGGGCATGATCAGTTCCCTCTATTACTTCCAATTTGAAATATCATTGGAATAGAATCTATTTTTTTTTAATATATTTGAAGTGATACAAAAACAATAACGTGACAATAACGTCACGAAACCATAAATCTGTTCACGTTTATCACACCTAAAAATCATGTCTATTTAATTCAAAGGATTAAGCGAAAACACATTTGGCACAATTTCTGAGACTTGTCTCAACTCAAGATCACTGGCTCTTATAAGCAATAATCCGCAGGAAGCAATGCAAGAGCATTGATGCTCGAGATTTCACGAAAAAATGGCTATAGAAATGTCGAGTGTGCTATGCGCAAGCAGCCACACAGCCAATTACAAGGGTTGAACTGTGCACCAAGAGCTACGAAAAAAAGCCTACCCACCCCTACACAATAAAGGTAATGAAAAGGATGAGAAATACTCCGCTGGACCATCGTCACGTGTACAGCCCAATAAATCGTACGCGCAAGCAGCACGCGAGCAATCTCAGCAAGAACAATTCGTCTACAGCTACAAAACTTCTCTCAACAGTCAAACGATATATCTGAATTAAAACAGATGAAAGAACTCATGATGCAAATATATTACAACTCTTGTTTACAAAATTTAATAATGGCTTACAACTTAAATATAGCTTTATGGAATGCCAACGGATGCCAATACAAAACATCCCGATGGAAATACACATGGCGGTACAGCTATCATCATTAAATCTAATATTAAACACTATGATATCCTTCTCAAATGACTACCTACAAGCTACGAGTGTTGTAATTAAGTATAAGAATTGCCCTAATACAACCTTTACTATATATATATACAGTCCTCCAAAACTTACCATTGACAAACAAAAATATTCACAATTCTTTTCAATGCTTCGGAACAAATTCATCGCATGCGGCGACTATAATCACGTTTAACTACAACTAGGGAAAGAGAACTTCGAAAAGCTATGCTGGACGACAATTTAGGTCATATATCAAGCGCTGAATCCACATACTGGCCAACCGATGGAAATAAAATTCGTGATCTAATTGATTTCTGTTTAACAAAAGGTATCTCAGCTAACTAAATAAATGTGAAATCTTGCTTGGATCTGTCATCAGATAACTCTTCAGTTTTAATTGCATATCAAAGGTGTTTAAAAATACAAGACTAATCACTTTGTGCAACAAGAACACTGATTGGAACGTTTTTCGATCTAAGCTCAGTGATACGACAACACTCGATAGTGCAGTGCAACAGTTCAGTGAAAATATTCAAAATGTAGCGTGGCAAAATCAACTCCTTCAAAACCAGACATTTCCAAAGCAGTTAGCATTCCCGCAGGTATAAGAAACAAAAATGCTGAAAAAGACAGTTACGAAAAAATGGCAGACTACTCTCCAAATGATAAACATTTATTTACTCGAGCTGCAAAAGACTTAAAAGTTATGCTGAACTCTGCCAAAAATCCATCAATACCGGACTACTTAGAAAGATTGACACCAACTCTAGTTACTAACTTCTCTTTGTGGAAAAAACTAAAACAGCCGCGACAGTACATGCCGCCTGTACGAAACACCATCAGCAGCGCGAATTGGGTGAGAAATTATCGAGAAAAAAATATTCGCATTTCCTTCGAATTACAAGCAGATCGATGATGAGAATATTAGACAATTCCTATAAGTCCCATTTCAGTTAAACCAACCAATACTACTTTTTAAACACAAGGAAGTAAAAGAAGTTATTATAAAATTAAAAGACAAGAAAGCCCCTACATTTGAACTTATAACGGGAGAAAATCTGAAATTATTGCCCGAAATAGGTTTGAAGTGCATCACACTATTATTTAATGCAACTTTACGATTACAATACTTCCCCAATCAATGGAAGGTTGCACAGATAATTATGATCCGAAAACTTGTTAAACATTAAAATGAAATACATTCATACAGACTAATCTGCCTACAACCAATAATTTCGAAACTTTTCAAAAAAATGTCACTTGCTAGATTGAAGCCAATTATTAATATGTAAGCGTTATTTTTATATAGACTGCATGCTCACATTCACAGAGATACAAATTGTATATCTGTTGTTCAGTTGTATGTCGGCAAAGAACGTTGGGCAACTTTACTTTATTAACGGAACTTTTAACGCTGTGAAGAACCAAAGAATCCTTGAAGAGCGTGAGACCGACCCGCTTTCTCCCCAGTTTGGGCCCCCATTCGACCTTACAAGCCGTCAAACATTCATCTTTCTCCATTTTACCAATATATATATATAATATATAATAGAAAGTTTAAATTAAAATGTTGAAAAAAGCCTATGGTGACTCAACCATGTCGAAAACTCGGGCATTCAAAGAGGGGCGTGAAGTGGTCGAAGATTTGCCTCGCTCCGGCCGGCCATCCACGTCTACCACCGACGATAA
>JANSTU010024827.1:0-12902 GCA_027564075.1 Bolitophila hybrida
ATACTATAAAACGCTTGCTAAGTATACTGAACATGCGCGAGCGGCGCACGCGACCCTAGTTTTCTTTTGTTCGAAGAAGCCGCTTTGATTTACGAATACGTACTTTTTCAATAAGGGTTGGTGGATGGATGAGATACACGCGCATGTTGCGTCGACTGGGTCACGCAGCATGCGGCGGGTTGAAATGCGGCCGATTGTTATTATTTATATAAAGCATTTAATGATTTTGATTAAAGATAACGATAATTTAACTTAGCATTTTATCGTATGACAGTTTCTCTAAATGACGAAAATTGTATTTTTTTCAATGTATCAAGTTACGTTTAATTTTATTTGTGAATTTGCAAGTTAGATGAAAATTATATAAAAAAATTGTAAACGCATACAAGTATGTATTTATTAAAATATGAAGCTTTATCAATAAAATTAATAATAATAATAATTGTAAATAATTTAATTCGATGTTATTTGTATCCTTTATTTAGATTTATAATATATTTCCAAGAATACTATTTAATAATGTATTTTGTCCAATCGAGATGTTCGAAGGTTGTGGTAATTTTGATTTTAATAATAAAATGTTAGCAATATTGTTCTTTAAACACGCAATTTTTGATTTAAATTTAACAAAAATATAAAAAAACTTATATATCTACACCGGCGGAAAATAGAAAAAAATATTAACGCATCAAATATTTGGCAGCTTGTTTGACAAACAAATGTTGTAGGTATAAATTCAAATGACAAATTTTGACATTGTCGACATCGCTAAATTGAATTTGTCAAATCGTTCCTACCTGGTTGAAATGACAATTCTAAAAAAAATCTGTAGAGATGGAGCACTGGGTAGCATGTATTTCCTGTATCTAAATGTTTGGTTAATATATAACTTTTTATTTTTAGAAATCTATTCCACACCAAATCAACAATTATTACTTGATATCTATATTTATCAAACTGTTCTCGTTTTTCTACATTATACTTGTTAAACACTGGCATAATTACACACACTATTACCGCACATCAATGGCTGTATATAAATTATTTGTTCTGCGCACTCGTTTGCACACAAACACATATGTATCTCTTTTCCATATATAAGTTTATTTAGTTTCTGTGTGTACGTGTAATTACAAAACCCTTGGCAAACATTTACTTTCTGGTCTCAGCGCGCACGCGCCACTAGCTCATTGTCTCCCCTAACCCTCCGCACGCGCGTGCATAAACATTACTCAGAAATTACAACCGAATAAAACACACATACGTAATATACATAAGTACCTCACGCACACATTTGTTTGAATGCAACAATTTTCGATTTTGATATCAAAAAATTGTAAACACAATATTTATACACGAGCACACGACGATCCATCCTATAATAATCGTACACATGGGGTGAAATGACGGGTAGATTTTCTTATCTAAAAACCATGGATATAACATCCCTTGGAATCCAATGCGACTGTTTCGTATAATAGGAACACGCATTGAATGTCGAAGTACTTATTTAGTTTTTTTTGCAACCCTCTGCACTTACGCACGCACACACGTGTACATTTGCAATATACGCTCAAACTAGATTCTTGTTCAAAACAATATACACAACAAGAGCTTGCTTGTGTGTGTGTATTTTCTTAGAGGGCAGATGTTCGCATACGCACACCACAGCGAATAGTTTTCAGATACAAACTATACGTCTGAATGTTAGTACGAATGCTTCTTCCCCTCGTTTGTTACCTTTACGTCATCGATGCAGCTGCATGCTCGTCTGTCGTGCGACTCTTACCTCGTCAACAATGCTTATTTTGGGGTGAGTTCGTAGACGCGCGCGCACACACACACACACAAACACTCACACATTCGCACATTTTGAACTCAGAAAGCACACACACAAAAAACCTATTTTAATCGAAGCGATGTACGACTGAAGGGTCTTTATGGTTAAGAAAACGAGACAAATGCACAGTAAACCGGCTGCACTAGAGCGCAAGCGCGTGCTCGTCATGCTGTGCTCACAAAAGTGTGCCTCAAATTTGAAGAATAGAAAAGTATAATAATATAAAAATATATAGGGTGTCTGTGATGCCGGGTCCTTTTTTTGTTTGTGATGATTGGTAACAAAAAAAAAAGTTTTATATATGAAAGTAGACTTTTGATGGACTTATTTTGTATATTCAGAAAACTTTGGTTTAAATATAATAATATACTGATGTAAACATCTTTTGGATTATCTTAAATTTTGAAGTAATAACTAACTAAAATAAAATATAATATGAAATTACCTCGAAAATTTCTTAAATTAAAAAAAAATCAAAAATAATCAATGTAAACGCCTCAAGAAATCTAATAATGTATTTATAAGAAAATATTTATTATTGTATATGAATCTAAATAAAATAATATTAAAGACTAATAATATTTTATTATTATTTTTTTTTTATTTTTCCATACATATTTATTTCAAAAATCAAAATACACAAAACTTCTTACGAACCCTGTGTTTCTCACGTTCAAGAATTCCATCGGTGTATAGAGATTCTTGAAGTGTATCGCTTACGAAATCGCAACAATGCAAGGTCGTCTCATTTCCTTTTCATCAAAGAACATATTGTTGCCTATTAAAATACACACTCACACAACATATTTTTCACCAAGAAATACGTGACGTCACCGATTCTCCGTTTCATTCACATTCAAAGAAAATATTCTTTCTTGCGAGACATACGCGTGTATGTGTGTATGAGAACAGGTAAAATATCCCTTCCATAAAATCGGATTGGAGTAAAGACTTCGTTTTCATGTGTACAGTGTACGATGTTAGTGTGTGTCTAAGAAGAAGAAGGAGAAATTCGAGAAGTGGATGTTTTGTTATATGTTCTTATAAGACTGTTTAAAAGCTATTCGTCAATGGTAATTTTTAGTTTGGCGACTCAGTCGCAATTCAGTGGCACCTGAAGAAACACAACTATTTCGATATTTTTGGTATAAAATATTTCTCCGTGAAAAATAGACTAGACAGTTTAACGTCCTCATTTAATTAATTACAAAGTTTACTATAACAATATAATATAGCAAATCGCTTCTTTGACGATCCGAATATATACTGTATATATTAATAAACGTTTGTTCGGGGTGTGCTCGCTTTCATTATGTCAAAGTAACAGCATTGTTTCATCACAATTTACTGCTCTCAATGTACACAATATATACTAGGACATGTCTGATGGAATACGAAGGAAGAGCTCATATACATATACAAACATAAAGGATACACAGCATGAGACTATGCTTGCATACACAGCAGCCGCCTCGCGAACACAGCTTTTGATAAATGTACTGTACTTTATATCCGATTTAGTCTATCCTCCTTTGATGTTATCCATTCTTTTTAACTTCGTATATAAAATGCGCTAACCCTCTCACACACACACACACATATTCCCAAACATACATATTACATACAACGATAATTAACGAAATAATAGCTAAAATGCGGAGAGAAACAACAAAAAAAAACGAATAAAGTTTATTTTTAAACCTAAAAACTTTCTGTTCGCCTTTTAATGGAACAGAGAGTGCAAGCTAGAGGGTATTTCTACTGTATTATGTATGGGTGTGTGTGCCGTTATTTACGTTAATAAAATGCACATATCCACATACATACATTCAGGCGCAGAGAACCCACGGCAAAGTTCTTTTTTCGCTTGTACCTCTGGAGCGGATACGCAAACGAATCAATAGCCTTTCATCATTAACTTTACCGAAGTACACGTTTATATGATTGTATATGTGATATGTATGTATACTGCCAAAAGGGCGCATTCACACAACGGACGACGAGTTAATAAACTGGACATTTATACATACGCAAACAAACATCCAAATACATACAGTCCAAAAGACGCGGAAAATATCCAAAAACTCATATGCAGCACACGTGTATTTGTATGTGGAACATTGTTTTTAACTTTGTGTTACTTTGTAAGCCTTTGTCCCAGGCCGAATCTATGTTATTGAAAGTCCTAAAAAAGTTGTTTCCCTAATGAGCGTTGCGCAACAATGACTTTTCGTTGCATTGCGTTTCGTTTTTCTTTTTATATTGGGGTGGTTTGCCCATCGGAATTGGCTTTTATGTGGACACGATATGCATATGCAATGCAACTGCATCTTTTCGGTTTGTTTTTTAAAAAAACTTTTTCGGTTTGGTTTTGATCATTGTGTCGGTAACATATTTTGAGTGTGTTGCTATTGTTAGAATTTTTAATAATCATTTACATATTAAAACTTTTTTTTTGTGTCACTTACTATCGACAAAAAGCAGACTTGAATTTTAACCTAATGTAGAAATGTAGAAAATAGTCATACAAATAACTTTGTTTTTTAAAGTTTTCTGATTATAAACAGTATAATATATTATTATACATTGAAATAAACAATTTAAAAAAAAAATACAAAAAGTACAAAGTACAAATGGTAAAATAATAAATAAGTAATCGATTTTGATGGATCCTAATCTATAGGTTGACCAGGTGCAGCAAATGGAAGCTTCCGTGAAATATAAAAATACAAATTGTTGCAATCAACTGGTGTTGCCACATATTGTGGTGGTATGTGGTATGCTTTATGCTGAATATGGCAGTGTCAAGATGTATCACCCATGTTTATATGGTGATATCAATAATTAAAAAAACGGCAGAATTTTGCATTATGAATCGATTATCAATCGCAGAACGTGTAGAAAATGAAAAAAATGAAGCCAACTGACCTTTTTAAGCGCCTCACGTTTGCCAATTGGATGCATGAGCAAAACAAATTGATGAATTGATGACGCAATTTCAACCAAAATCTTCCTTTCCGACGAAGCCCATTTCTGGCTATGTCAATTAGCAGAATTGCCGAATATGGGCTAGTGAAAATCCAAGGACACTCTTTGTATGCATCAACAAAAGTAGACTGTGGCCCGGTCTTCTATGAAAATTACGCAGGGAATTATGTTACGGTGAATGGAGAACGGTACCGTGCAATGCTCGTCGATTTCTTGTGGCCAAAATTGGATGATTATGACATCGACAAGATGTTGTTCCAAACAGATATGGTGCAACGTGTCACAAAGACCTATTCTATTATTGTTAGTAATATTATTATTTCAATATTGTAAAAACCAACTAAATTACATTGAAAAACTTAATTTAACGACAGTTAAAATTTTCAAAATCTATACCAAATCAAACTATCATAACCAGTTCACTTATGCATCCGCTCCATTTCAACCCCTATATACTTATATAGCCAATTACAACTTATTCGAATAACGAAAATAGGTTCACTTAATAATAATACACGTCGAGATTTCTAAGATTTCTGATTTATGTATGCGGGTCGAATATTATTGGTGGTGCACTCAGAATGCATCACTCTGTGCTCGCAAATTACAACCCTTATGTCACATTGTAAATATATGCACTTAACCAAAGGAAAATACGCCATATATATATAATATCCCAAACAATTATTAAGTATTATTAGGATTATCTGCAACTGCACACAATACTGTGTCGACCACCATGTTTACGAACAATATCTCGAGATCAGCTCAAGTTTTAAGATCCTTATATAAGCTATTATACTTTTATGTGCGTTTTGCATGCGACCAAAAACGTATGTAATATAAACTTTACAGTTATATATACTGAAAGAATACAGACACAAGCAAACACACATATCACACATGAACTGGATTACTAAGTACCCGGATTTCTCAGCAGGTGACCTTCTTTCAAGTGTTGTAATTATATTTGCATGTATTGTACACACTCGAGCGATTGCCCAATTCATCATATACGCCACTATATAATATTCCTCTACGTGTTAAAAGAAAACTAAAATACTGATATGCAGAATATATAAATTCATACGGGTGGTTGTGAAATGTATAGGTACTGAGTACCGTCTTGTGTGCATAAAACTTGTTTTCATTTTTCGATTTGTTTAAAATATTAAATATTGCACTCTTTATTTTTCTTTTAATTTCCATCATACAAACTCACTGACCAGCGCTGGCAAATATTCTATCAAAGAAACACACAGTATTTTTGTTTCAAAATAAATGAAAATTCTTGACTTTTGTCTGTGTGGGCACGTGCGCATCCTTTGCGATTTTACAATCTTTGCACAAATCTACAAAAATATATATAATATACTCAGATGCAAAGAAACATACATTCTCTATGTATAACTTATTATTATATATGTATGTATATTCATTCACATATATAGAATAATATGCAAACTGGACATAAGTAGCAGATATACACACGAGTCTTTCATTAACTTCAAAAAGAAACTAGAAAAAGTTATTCTCACAAAAAAACACGAGGATTTCTGAGAGCGTGTGCAGATCTCGGGCCTGTTAATGACTTTCTGTGCGGTGCACACATAAGATTGCGGCGCGGATAATTAAGGGTGTTTCGCTATTACATCTGTATATATACTCTTATATATGTTTGTTTATTGTGGAAACAAATTATGAAGAGGCGAGGCCGCATGAGTTCCTCGCTCGTCATAAACGAGTGGTTTTCATTGTTTTTTTGTGTTTATATGAGCGTTGCTAGACTTTCTAAGGGCTTTTGTTGTGCTTCTTCTCGCAAATTCAAGCTATACGAAATCAAAACGCCGTATTTCTGCCCAATCATTGCAGCAGGATACTTGTAATTATATATTTACTGACCAAACGTAAATATACATAGCAATGAAGAAACAACAAACGATTTTGTGAAATCCGAGACGATTTGCGATAGCATTCCGAGATTACGCGTTGTCCATTTGGGTGTGTATATCTTTCAAGCCGAAGGGCGTCTGTCAAACCAAAACAAGCGCACGCGTGCGCAGAAACATACAATCGCGTTAAGCAGATGTTCTTTAGCTATGTATGTTTATAGTGCATTTATTCTAGACAAAGGAATTAAAACTGACCGCAAAGATTGACTGTGTCTAATGCGTATATAAAAAAACATAAAAACGACGATATGGATGATTTTATTAAAAAAAGATATATTCAGCCTTGATCAAATGCCAATCGTTAAACAATGAAAATGCATATTATATGCAGATGTACATGCATTTATTCATACAATAAATTTAAACTTACAACTTACCCGCAGAACACGACTTTCTTTCACACGGTCTCAAAATATACGATTTTTTTTTATATGTACATTGTATATATAAGTAGGTAAATACTCTTGCAAATTTCCCTTATAAAGTTGTCATTGTCAGAAATCACTCATTTTACACCCAGACAAAACGTAGAATTTTTTTTTCGATTTATCAACCAATAACTTTCTCAAGGTGTATATATATAATTATATATACACTGGTTTTTATTATGTTATTCATATGCATCTTCACAAATTTGACCCTTTTGCACCAGAGTTTTTGAAGCGCGGGCGCAAGTAAAAATAGGTATTTTTATATTTGCATCTGCTCCGCCTTTGTAAACACGCATATATGTTTATATTGTCAACATAAAATGGATTGTTGCAATTTAATCCTTTGCTAGCGTGCACAAAGGACGATCATATTTGTGTGGTGTAGATGCTATGTATGTGTGCAATACATTGACCGATTCCCTATGACTATAAATACGAGGAAGCATTGTATTCATTATATTAGTCGGTAGCAATGTACAATGTGTATAAATAGTGCTATATTACATTGTAATCGAATGGAAATGCGAGAGATTCATTCAAGATGCCCGACCGTATACCCTTTTTGGCCCGGTGCAATGTGTGTCAATGTATATTTACATCAAGATTTAGAGAAATGCACCGTGTGTGTTGCTTGAGTGCATTAAATGGTGATTCATCTTATAAGTGAAGCACAGGATATTTTTGAGTGTATGAGAGTCACTCTTTCTGTTGACAGGTTCCATTGCAAATACGAATACTAAATAGAAATATTTTTTCTATTGAATATGGAGGTATTTAAGAAATCTTAAAGAATGCATGCAAATGCATTGCTTTTTTACTAAGAATTTTGGTTTTGGTTTCATTTTTATAAATTATTTCAAGAATAATATAACGGCTATTTTTGATTTGACTATCTTATAATATAGCTTAAAATAAAGCTTTAAGAATAAAAAAATCACAAAGAAAAACAATTATAAAATATAAATATATGTTTAACATAATTTTCGTTTAATGCGGCGTTCGCATGTGTCCCAGCTTTTTTGTAATTGTGTTTGTTTGTTTTGAAATTTTGTGTTAGTATGAATGTAATGTAATGAATGGTCATGTTTTGTTTATGTTTACAATTATTTATTAAACATAAAAATCAGCAAAATTTATCCGAAAAAAATTTAAACCGAAAAGATTTGAGAAATATTTACATAATATAATGTGATTATACAATTCAATTTGCTTTTTTTCTATGCAGCATTATGTTATAGTACTAATCAGCATTTACTGTAACGTAAAGATTTTGATTTGTTTTGTTTGCTAAAATTGTCAAAATCAATCGTCTGTAACAGCAGTTACTGGAACGATTTGCTCTAAAACGCGGCTTTTCTGTCAAAACAAACTTTTTTCAAATGGGTGTGTGAGTATATTTATACGATGTTTATCGTGTATGCATTCAGATATTTCATAAATACTTCACCAAAAACGCAGGTTTTAGAAAAAGACTTTTTTTAATGTAACAATTATGTGTACATTTTGTAATTTTTGTAATTCTAATAGCTACGATTTATTTACTTTCTAATATAATTAATTATGTGTAATTTTATAATATCTATCCATTGAAATTATTTTGAATTTGAATTGAATTTCATATTGTCTATAGACAGCAAATTACATAACATTGTCGGTACCTATTAGACAAACATGTTCCTGTTAAAGCTGTCTACAATCGTTCCCATATAATTAATCCATGGTAAAACGCTAGTCTTAGAAATCATGCCGTAAAAATTACACGTGACGTCAAAATTAATTATTATGAACAACGACTCAAAGCAAACCTGCCATCAGGTGTCATTTGTAAAAAAAAAATCACTTGAAATTCAGTTCATAATTTTATTCCTTCCTTTTCTAATAATCATTTCAATAACTAACATACCTTGTTTCTTCTCTTCCATAATTTCCTCTTAGCATCTCTCCAGTCTTAGATCATTCCCTGATTTAGAGCTTATAAACTTCCCCAAATGTTCCTTGAAATGTTATACTCTATTATTACTTTATTTATACTCTATATTTTTTCGTCCTCTTTCCGTAATTCCTGTAAACGTGCTAGAATGATTCCAATACATGAAAACGCTATATCTTTACCTTAAGGACAAAAAACAAATTACACTATAATAACTATTAAGTGAGTTCAAATCGGGTTTCAGAAAATACCAAAATACCTTCTACATTTAACTGATGATATATTAAGTGCAGTTGACGATAAATAGTTTATTGTTATGATTTTGCTTGACTTCTCCAAGGCATTTAGTATTTAGTATATACAAAAAAATATTTAACAATATAATAATACTTATTTTGTATTTAAATAGTATTAATAATTTACTATAATATTCTATCGACTATGCAAATATCAGTGACAATTTATTTGACTAATGTATATACCTGTAATTACTATATTTTATATTCACAACAAAAAAACTAAATACTTAATAATATACTCGAAAATATGTTTGTGTTTGCTTAGCTAAAAAATACTGCATACATACACAATCTATACCTGAAATTGCTCACAATGTTCTATTGTAAATTCATATATTTAAATTAGACAAGCTAAACCACCCGCACCATTGTGCATATAAGTGAGCCCTAATGACGAGCGCGCTGACTCGAATAACAAACAATCGTAAATGCGAAAAGTCTTTGGCCCTCGAAGAGAACAACAAACACACACACACATTTAACAAACCGATCTGTCATGCGCATATGATGTATGCACACTTTGTGTTCCAGTAACATATTCAATTATACATATAAGCATTTATAAGCATAATAATACGCACACACCGGTAATAACAGGGTATTAGATCAAAGTTGTGTATAATTTACTTTAATATAATATATAATATGTGAGCACATCTTGAAATCCCTGAAATGTTAATTTCGACACGATTTTTTTCTTATACTTTTCGAGACGATATTGCCCTCGTGCATTTATTTATATATATATATATATATATATATTGTGTAATCTAAACCGCCCGCATGTTGTTTATATGGTTGCACATTTCGTAATTCTATTACGAATTTACCTATATATTTCAATGCCCATATTATGAACATATAGCTAGCTATAAGCTATATATATAAGTTTAATTGTTGGCCCGTGCGGCATCGAATTGATGCAAGCGGCACACGCGCGCACCATGCGGCACCACTTGCGGTATACCTTAAACCAGGCAACAGCACGCTTAAACACCTGGTATCTAAGAGATTTCTTGAACCATCGCTAGCGCACGCTTACAGAAATGAATGCATATATGATAAATGTTACACAATAAGATACGCACATCACTCATATACTCACTGGTACGAGATGCATTTTAATTTCCGTCAAACCGTTTGTATGATTTTCGTTAAATACACGGGAATGATTTTAATAAAAAAAGTTTTTTTCGATATTGTACTTGAGACGTTGTGCATATACACGCGAGCATAAGGGTAGATTATGTAATAAACGTTCGCTTGCAGTCATTGCGCCACCGCGCCGCCCATATGTTGCACTTGCATATGTGATGCTGCGCTAGCATTTTCATACCTATTTAAGTTTCCAGACAGCAGCAAAATGAATGAATTATTTTTCCATATTGTTTTCTCAAGTGTGTTTGTGTTTGTGTGCGCGCACGCGGTCTCTAATTGTGCGCCTAACTAAATGCATATAAGCTCTGTATAATTTAGTATACGAAAAGCTAGCACACATCCAGGTCGTATGTACGTGTGGGTGCAACGATGTTGCATCTTTGCTGAACTCATACACATAATATTGAACATTTAATCTCGGTTTAATTAGAAAAGTTGGTTTGACTAAAATGTACGTCATATTTATATATGTGTAAATCAGTTTTGAACATATATAATTTAACAAACATATAAAGCTTTAATATATACTACTCAGTGCGGTAAATTATTTAGTTTTTTTGCGTTTTTTTTTAATTACGCTCCTGGATGAATCCAGAGAAACAGAAACCCTCCGAAATCGTATGTGCAGAGCTGAAATTTATTTCAAAACGCAGTAAATATTTTATGTACGTGATTGATGCGCCCGTTGTGCAGTCAGCAGAGCAGCTCGCCCACTAATACGCGCGAGCGCTCAGAGTCATCGTCACGACCAGCACCACCACCTCCACATTCAAACCCCCTAAAATGCTGCTGGATTGCGCGTAATAAATAGTTATGCACATGCGAAAAAGAATGTCCATACTTGTCCATGTATGTGAGCCTCGACCGGGCTGCATAAAACAAATCGCCAAGTGGTGTGGAGGAGGAGGTTAGGCTGGCACTGACGGGGGTGAGAATGTGCATAACGGGTGACGCGCTACGGTCGCGTTTGGAGGTGCGGTTGGGAGGAATGAGTGATAGGTTGATGCGAATGGTAAAATGTATATTTGTAGAATTGTGAAAAGCGCGCGCGATTGGAAGGAGTGAAAAGTGAGGAGTACGTGGTGGTGGGTGGCTGTGATATATGTATATATATATAGCATTAGCTGCATGCTTTTTGAATATAGTACCGGCTCTCGCACGAGTCCCTGGGGTTCTCCATCAGCATAAAGTGCATTTCGTAATATAACCTAAATTAGCTGCCAGGCTTGAAATTTAAAATGTCCATGTGCATTCGCTAGGATCTGCTTTTTTAGAGAGATTTATTGCATTACAAGCGAACGTGTGTCCATGCGTGTACACTGTACATATTGTACCATGTATATAATAAACATATATTTTACCATATATAAATATACAAACAAAGTGCATGCGTGCAAATATATGCGTTTTTTTTTTAAAATTCACACACACAAATGCACTGAAACTCATATATAGCAGCATATATATTTGCATATACATACATATGCTTATATATAGTGTGCACGAGTGTACCAGTGTCTGTTTGTGCGAGATTGAAATTTTTGATTTATTTTCTATTTGTTTTTTGTGCCATAAATTGAAGTTAATGCCCTCTTACCGGAAAAACAAATTTTCATAATTTGTGTGAAATATTTGGCCCCGCACCTGTGTCCAGGAATCGAGCAATGTGTGTTTTAACAAACTATATTTATACATTTTAAGATACATTTCAATTCAGATTATTAAAAACATACATTTGTTTTTGCTAAAAATAATAACATTGAAAATATTTAAGATTAATTATCTATTTAATGAGAAAAATATACAGGCATCTTCCAGCAGCTGACCTACACAAAAAAAACTCACTGACATGTCACCAAGTTTGTTTGATATTGTATCCGGAACAAAATCTGTTCTACTCACAATGCGCGCCCACTCGCAGAATTACACAAACACGCCGACTACCATGCAACCAACCCAGACAATAGGTCACGCGCAGCGGTCAGTTCCGTGTCTGCACCTTAGCTCCCGAGAAAAAAACCGGAACAGATTGTCTTTTTGTCTTGCAAACACACGCTCTCATTCACTTATACATATACAAATGCAAAACAATCTGCACATTATTCCTGGCTATATTATAACAAGGATTTTATGTGCGCATATTGTTATATACGATCTTATATGTATGAATGTGAATAAGGACACAAAATATTTAAATTGCTCAAGAGTCAAGCAAACATTCCGCCTATAAAAGTCGACAAAAGAAAAGGTTACGTGAAAAATATACTCTTCTACCAGATATGTATTCAGTATAAAGTATATATA
>JANSTU010024838.1:0-12902 GCA_027564075.1 Bolitophila hybrida
TTAATATTTGGAAAATAGTTAGTAAACATTTACGGTCCTATAATCATGTTATATGCCAGAAAATTGCGAAATTAAAGTAATTTTAGAGTTCTTTTAACTTATATTTAGTGGTTTAATGTACCATACGATATAATGTTAATTTTCATTTTAATTTTATTAGAATTGCATTTAACTTAACAATCAATCAATCATCAATTTATTGAGTTAAACCAGATAAATCAGCTGATAAAAGATTTGGCAAAAAACCCTTTTTGCAAACAGAATCGGAAAGTATTTTATGAAAAGGGTATCTCAGTACAAGCACAAAAAACGCCTAATTTATGTATTATTAAAATTTTAAATAAAGTGTGAAATAAAATAAAAAAAAACTTTTTTCTTTAGAATTTGTTTAAGTATATAAAAGAGTGGGAATTTTAAAGCAAACAGTGTTAAAAATTTGTTGGTAAACAAATTGTATTTCTTTAAAATGACGAAGTTGTAGGAATAGTGTAATAGTGCATTTAGAGGCAAAGTAGTGCAAAATGCAAAATTTCAAGAATACATTTGCACTGAAATGTCGCTCGTTTAGACTGGTTATGCATTTTAAGAAAAATGCAAAAACCATGCAAATTTTCTACATTTCCGTACAATTTAAGGTGCAAAGATGTGCACAGAAATTTCGCCCATTTTAATTTTTTTTAAATTGATGATAAGTGCAAAAACAATGCAACTTGGCGACATTTCAATTCACATCTAGATGCATTTTGTGAACAAGAATTGCACGCACTGTGTGTGCAAACTGTCGTGGCCAGTATGTGGAAATTTCGCAAAAAAAAATTGACGGGATTAATTATAAAATTTTATCATTGAAAATGATTTAGCGAAGGGTACCGAGAAATGGCACTTTTCTTTACAAATTTTTCCTCTGTACCCTCCGCTAAATCATTTTCAAAGCTAAAATACTTCGTGTAATTTAAAAACAAAAACAAAAAAAAATCATTATGCGCATTTTCAACAATCAATCAACAATTTACTAGTTCAAAAGTTGAACTTTTTTTAACTACTTTCACATCCCCTTCTTTACAAATTAAAATAAAAAAACACCATTTTACCCCTATCTCCCTTATCTCACATATTAAATACCATTCACTCTTTAACCTCAACATTTTGAAGCCCTTTCTCCCTGAAAAGGGTTTATTTCGCCTAAATATGTTTTGTGTTTTCTGGTCGAAATGCGATCCTCTAAAAGAAGAGAGTGTTTTTTTTAATCCCATTTCCTGGGTCTGTGGGGTATCTTGAAAGGGGAAGGTACTTACGATCTTTGGCACCAGCCAAGTGTATTTTCGCCAAATTTTTGAGCATAGAATACTATGATTAACGGTATCATATGCTTTTGAGAAGTCAATAAGAACTGATACAATGAGTATTTTATCATCGATCGTCAGATTAATATCATTTAGTATTATTAACATGACAGTAATTATACTATATAAATAATAAAATAAACGGTAAAATCGGTAAAATCGGTAAATCGAAAAAAATTGATATTTTTTCAGAATTGATTTAAATTTTCTGGCCCTATTAAAAGGTAGTCATTACAATTATGTGGTCTAATTTTAATAGGAACTGGGAAGACTTCCTTACAGATATGGTTTAAGTAGTGATTAAAAAATTGTGTAATTCTTGGTAAAATTGATGAAAGTAACATGATCAAGACATTCCTTGGCATTTTTTTCTCTGTCTATCTCTCTCTCTCTCTACTGACAATATGCATTACAATTTCGTCAGATTTAATACGGTCAGGTGTTAGAATTTGTGTAAAACACAAGACGATTCAACTATCAGATCCACTGTATAAACTGGGACTTCTATTGGCCTTTGAAATATACGGAATCTCTTTGAAAGTCACCCAAATCGCGAATGTAAAACGGCATATTCTGTAGTAGATTTTTTTTGCGATGTCTACAGTTTTATGGTCCGGTTGTACGGCTTCATAATGTCCCGGTGAAGAGGCGCTGTCTGATACTTTTCCATTACAGCCAACGTCGATAAATTAAAATCCTGAATGAGAATCAACTTGTGCAAACAAAATTGTGCTAAAGAATCCTTTATAGTTGACTTCGGAGGTGTGTGTATTCTTATATGTTTGCCCTCTAAGGCACCAATCGTGTTTCGAATGTTTTCAGAATGTTTTAATCAAATCGTGGAAGACATGATGCTCATCCTCCTTAGGTAATGACACCACAATGTCAGTAATGTGGAACGTGGGACGCAAGTACCGAGGTTCTACCGCAACAGCCCCTATCAGATTTCTGTAATAAGCTGGTGCCACCTACAGAAACTGCAAGTTGCCAATATTTTTACTGTGGTAAGATGCTACACAAATAAAACAATCTGCATACATCAAATAGAAGTCTGTATTGATGCTAAAACTGTCAGGCAGCAGCACTACTAGAATCAATTTTATGTAACCTTCAATTGGCTATCTACAACTCGTAAGCTGAACAACACACACGGCTTCCCTTGAAATTTTCTGCGGAGTACCACCTCTCGATCTAGTTCGTCCGATTCTTGGTCTTAGCATACTTGCTATAATACAGATTTTAAAAAATATTACATGGCACATGACTACATGAGAGAACAGCTAAAAAACATTCCCGAAACAGAAGAACCCATTGCTCCTGGTTTATTTGCAGTATGACAAATAGCCCAACGAAGGCCACCATTATCTACAACGTTAGTTCCAAACTCCAAAGTCACTCCGAATTAGCTATATTTAGCGACGAAAACACCCACAAATAACTAAAATTTTCTCCTCCTTCATCGGTTTTTACGGTAGAATTGTGTGGGTGTGCAATTATGCAAACTAAACAAACTTATTAGTTTATAACTGAATCGGACAGTTTGTCGGTACTCATAGCTCTAAAAACAAAATAATTTGAAAGACAACCGAACTGCTCACATAATGACGGAACAAACTTCGCAATATGCACGAAAACACCACACAGGTTAACTACTGTGGATCCCAGCCATACCTTGGAATTTAGGCGTCGATGAATTGGCGAAGAAAGTTACCTTAGATGGTACCATGGACCAAACACATCCGAAATGGAGCATTTTCGAAAATATCTGGTCCAAGCAATCCATGATGACTGAGGCAAGAAAGATGGAACGAAGGAGATCTAGGGCGACTGTTGTATATTACTGCTGCCAAATCTCTGCAGAACCTCTGCTTGACCTCAGGGGTTTTTAGACTATAAACGTCTAAAATGTGCTCTGGATTTCATAGTTAGCCCGGCTTTTCCTTTACATAATATTATTATTATTATTATTATTATTATCGAGTCTGCGAAGTGAAAACAAACTTATTAGGTGAGTTATTCGAAGTGGTGATCTTAACTTTCTATCATGATTATCTCCGGCCGCTCGGAGATAATTAGTGTCTACGTGACGTCCTACAAAATTATGTCCGAAGTAGTGTAAATTACCAAATCTCGAACAGTGGAGAAGGATCCTGCGATATTTTAAACCGCGCCGCGATCGTTTTGTATAAAGTGTTAAGTGTTAACTAAAAAGCAATCTGTGTAAGAGTGAAAGTGCAAAGATCTAATGCCAGAAGAGGGAAAATGTGCAGCTCGACAAACTACAACAGCTGAGCCTAGCAGGTTACTGAAAGACATTATTTTTATATATTCTTTGTTGTTATTTTAAATATTTTAAATACTTTAAATACTAACAAAACACTTATATGATAATATCATTTGCACTATTCTCCACTGCGGTTATTTTTATGGATATCCGTAAACAAAATGGGTAACTGCTCCTTCAGAGAGTCAGAGAAGCTGAACTCAAGTTATTTCGCTCTAGCTATAGTACTGGTACATACTTGATCAAGGACTTAAAGAATCTGGGTTTAAGAAACTTTTCAAAAGATCTTTAATAAAATAATGACGTTACTCTAATAATTTTGCAGGGCAAATGCGCATATTTATGAGATATCTATATGCACCGAGATCTATCTTTGTAATCGAGAACTTCATCGTACACTTCTTGTTCTATACAGGGTTGAAGGCATTAATGTTCCGTTATTCCTATTTCAGAAATAGACTATTAATAGCATGAGGAATCTGCTGATATAAATTTAGGAATTAGGTTATTGTTTTTAGAATTGATATGGTAAATCTCATCTCGTTGGATCCTGTAATCCATTGTGGGACATAGGGCCAGTGTGCGATGCCGCCCACCGGATTCATTGGCCATTACGGGTTCACACGAGTGGTCAGGTCATGCTAATGTGCTGTTTATGCTGTGCTAATCCTATTAGAGCTACTGTGCTCTAACACTCACAACACATCCCCGATGGTTAGGGGTCTTAATTTTGTCCTGACGCGACTCTAGCAACTTTGCAGGGCAAATGCGTATATTTTTGAGATATTTCTATGCACCGAGATCTATCTTGATATTTATATTCGGAATTGTGAATAATCAACGCCATCATACACTTATTGTTCTCTACATTCGAAAAACACTTCGGTCTGCCGGCCGGGATTGAACCGGCGACCTCTCATAAGCCAGGCCAACGCGTTAACCCACTCGGCTATGGTTATGGTTATGGCTATGGTTATGGTAAATGAGAATTGTTATATTTTATTAAAGTTCTAGGTATCACTGATGAAACGTCAAATTTTAAAAACAAAAAAAAAATCTGATCAAAAAATGATAAATGTAACAGTAACACACAGACACAAGTTATTATTTTATACTATATATATTGAGTTGTTAGTTAATTTATTATGTATTCTGTACAACTGCCGCAAATCCGGATCAATAAACTTTGACGACCCCTGATTATATCTTAGAAAGTGTATGTATATCACATGTGTAATGACTTTGATCCTAATAAACACTGAATAAAACGCGCACATGCACACTAAAGGCTAAATTGTCCTGTAAAGCTCTATTAATGAACCCTTAAAGTGCTGTCATATGGGAATTTGTTGTAGAAAACTAAGGTAAGATTTATTAGGATTTCATCGCTTGGGTGCACTCTACCAAATTGAAATAATGCTGATTACATTAAAAGAGCAAACGTTTTTTTGTTTCTATATGAATACCGATCCGTTCATGATAATTATTGAGTTTAATTTATTTATACGGCAATGAATTCGATTTCGGATGAATCGCTGTGTGTTTTGTATGTATTGTATATGAACACGTGTGGATCATATTCACTGGGCGCACATGTGGAGCGTATAATTTTAATGATATCCCTTAATTAAGCTTGTGCGCGCACATTAAAATTAATGTAGCAGATTAATGGAAGCGGTGGTGCGGCTTGGCCAACGCATCGAGTGGATGTGGCTATTGTTGGCAAACCGAGCTTTTAACAAAATTTCATTTTGCCAAAAATTAAATAATAAATCCAATTATAGAATATTTATACAAACAATTTGTTTTTTTTATATATTAGTAATAAAATGTTTATTTGGAAACAAATCAATCAGTCGATGGAGCGACGGCCATCTAAAAAAACAGTGACATTGTGAAAAAGTGTCTCCACAGAGTTTATTTTCATATGGTGCACCAACCTAATTTTAACTTCAAAAGTGTATTCCGACTATCCTCTTCTGCCACAAACCTCCCTAACCCGGACGAGCCGCGTCTATATATGCATTCAGAATTGTTTACCAGCTACTATATCGTACACCATCGATGGATGCGTCAATTTTCCTCTGATCTTGTGCATCAATTTAGGTGCAAATTAGTTTTTTTCACCGTGCACCCTCGTCGGGTCGAGCCTGAGTATATATGTACATTGTACATGCAAACAACACAACCCCATTCCAAATGCGAAGGGGTCGCGAGCGCATAAAGTGTTTTTTGCTATCGGTGTGTGTGTGTGTGCCCTCGCTCGGGTACGTGTAATTCGATGTGCAAAAATAATGCTTTTCTTTTTATCAATTTTACGGCAATCGGTTTGCACGCCATGTATAGAACTTTATTAGATTGTATGGGAAAAACAAGGCTTTTATTTATAAAATTGATACATGTATACATATTTTTGTTTTTATAAATACCAATAATGAAACGAAATTGATTTCAGACTGCACACTGGCAAATTTCGAATGGCCGTAAATTAATTTGTGTGTATGTATAAATTTACTATACATATTATATGTATTTACATATTTATAATAAAAGTATGAAATAATATTTAAAACATTTACGTTAGGGTGGGTCGTTATAAAACGGTTTGTATGAGATTGATTTTTTTGAAAAGCAAAATTTTCCTTAAAAGTTGCAAAATAAAAATTCATATATTTTTTTGTTCTTTTTTCGACGTTTGTCGCCTCCTCAATGCACTTGAAAATCAGAATTAAATATATAAATAATATATTTTATATATATATTTTGAATTCCAATATTCTAGAAAGTTGTAGGAAATTTAATTTTAATTAAAAAAGTTTTTTTGATATTTTTTTAATTTTTTACCACAAACTTTCAACATTGATTTTAATAAGGATAATAATAATCTAAAGATTTCAAAATATTTTTACACTGTTGAAAAAATATATATTCGAAAATATTGGCAGTTTTTCCTATTGATTTCGAAAATTCAGATTTTTTAACTGCAATGAAAGATAAAGATAACAATAAATTGGTATCTAATTTTTAAATAGTCTCAACTTTTATAAAAACATATTTAATTTTGTTTATTTATTTCATGAAATAATATATAAATTACAAATTACAACATTACAACATTACAAATTACACCTTATTCCAAAAGTAGTTTACAGAATTTTGATGATCATATAATATTTTTCTGCAGAATCGAAAAGTTTATATGAAAAATAGTTTATCTTCAAGATAGTTTATTTTGAGAAAATAAAATAGTTTTTCTTCAAGGTAGTTTATTTTTTGAAAATAAAATAGTTTATCTTCAAGGTAGTTTATTTTGAGTTAAACAAAAACATATCTATTCAAGTCAATCGATTGACAATTATCAAAGCTATTCAATGTTTACATAGCGAAATTAAAGATGGCAAACTGTTTACTTACTAGCAACAGCAAGAAATAGATGTTTTTTTAATGATCGCGTACTATTCGTCAAATAGTGCATTTTTCAAAAAAGTATTTTAAAATAAAATATTTTCTATTTTATTTTGTTTTTTTCATGTGTCTGGCTGAAATTCAGCGTTCTTTCAGATCTGGCAAATTATTTATTGACTGTCGAAGTGAGGCTTCATACACAAATTCGACAGCGGATGCTTGTATGGTTTCTTTGAAAGCACATCTAAGACCAGTTGGAAAAATGTCTGTACAATTGTCGGTTTCATGACATTACAAATTTAATCGTTTAATCAATCCATTTGCGCATGGATGATACGGGGTAGTATACATGTGTAGCAATCGTTTCTGCGGCGAGATATTCTAAAAGGACTGTTGCTGTCCAACGTTTAATTCTTAGTTAGTTCTTCATCTGATTCTTCCAGATGGGAAAGTTGTCGTGGAGACGCCTTGTTAGATTTCTGTTGGTACGCATATACTAGTAGCTTATGATTTGTAAACCAACTCGATCACAGAACTCTATTTTTAATCCACTGTTTTTGGAATTTACTTAAAAAAATAAATAAATTATAATAAAATTGGAGAGATGGTGTCTGGCTGCATTCTTGCAGATATTCATGAGCATTTGTTAATCATTGTGATTATCGTGTCCCAGCTCTTTGGCAACACTCAAATTGTGTGGTGTGTGTCGTGTGATCTCAAATATATTAGGATCGAAATAGTTTAAAATGTATAGAGGAGTAGTCTAAGCGTTGCAACCGTGGCCAGTATCTGTAAGCTCGGATGGGAGGACCTCATCCATCCACCTTATAGTCCGTACGTGACACCAAGTGACTACCTTCTATTCCTGTCAATGGCGAACGCGCGTACATAGTTGACCTCAAGAGAAAATGTGAAAATTGGCTGTCCGAGTTTTTTGCCAATAGCGACACAGGCGTGCGTCAAATATTTGACTGAAATCGGATGATTTAAAGACGAACTTATTGAACAATCTATTAAATCGTCTGGACCAAGGATTAAAGCACTCAGCATCATCATGTCTTAGAAAAGAGGAACTAATTTACGCCAACGCTCTCTAATCCACTACTATTTGTGCACAAAGAGCAGAGTGGAGTTTTTCCTGACCTTTTTCTTTCTTCTGGTTTGCTGATAAACAGTTTACCATTGCAGACTGCCGACTTAGTAATATGAGATCCTAACTTTGGTTTAAGAAGCACGAACCTAATCCATATGTAACGGCTGTTCCGATAAAAGTTCGATATACAATTTCGGTAAAGTGTCTGCGACCGAATCAGTTTATAAAGACCAAAAAACATATGTTTCCAGAAATAATTCTCTTACTTACTTCCGGTCGAATATGTCGCTTCAATTGTCTTGTATGTTCCGGTTTATTCCCCTAAACTTTGACCGTCTCTCTCTCTTTAACGGATTTCATTTCCGTCAACTATTACACCTTTAAGGATCATATTTATATTTATTGAAATGAAATTATCTTAAGTTATTTTTTTCTAATTCGCTAGGTTTATGTATTATTTTTTTTTGATTTACTGATATTTAGTGAATTTATTATTTCCGTAAAGAGTTTAGTTTAGTTATTTTTTCTCATTCTCATTTTTAACTTTAAGCTTCACCAATACTTTTAAAACCCCTATTTGTATGTTCAGTTAATAACAATATAATTTCAGAATATGCGAAAAATGCAATTCAATATTATCGATCAATTTCTAATTCCAATAATTGTCCTGTATACACACCGTTATTTGGCGAATTATATGATTTTTTTTTATATTATTTATAATACCTAGAGTTTAACTATAAATAATTATTTATTATAAAATTAAAAAAAGAATTACATCAGTTTTTTATACCAATAACGAATAAGTATATTTTTTTATTTTTTTGAGATAATATAGATTTACACAACTTAGTTAACGTATAAAATGTCACCTTCAACTTTATAATGAATTTATCAAGAGCAATACACACACTAACAAATATTTCACAATGTACAATATATAAAGATTGTGTGAATTCTATATGAATATACTGTTGCAGACACCAAATTGTAAACTTTTTTGTCTTTTATTCTTTATTATTTATTCAAAACAGCCACAATGATCAAAATCATGCAGCCAAAACTGGACAGTCCAATTCGAAATTGTTTGAACAAACTTTGAGGCTGGATCTCGTCTAGAAATCCATCCACTATAATCTCAGAAAATATTTTATTTTTCTATATTTACCGTTTCGATCAAGGTGTGATTTAGATAGATCAAGTAATATTTATAGCACCAAAAAATAAGGTCCCTTAAAAATGCTTCCATCGACTTATTCTCCAAGCAATATTTGTGAACAATAAACAGCCGTTAGAGAAAACCATACAAAATAAGAACTAAAAAATAAAACAATTTGATCTATAGTATTTGAAAATAGTTTCTGTAACATTAAATATGAATATTAAACCAAAAAAAAGGTAGTTTCTAATTAGTTGTCTGCTACGGTATATGTACCTTTTGTATATATATAATTATATATGGACTTGCCAAACTACTATAATTCGCTGCACTTGAAATTCTGTGCCCATTTAAAGACGTCGATCTATGTACATAAACATTATTCAGCTTGTCTATTTGAGTAACAGGTCACCGCGCCCGCCAAGTCACGACCGAGCTGCACCGCATTCAATTATGTAATAACAAATAATTATAGAAATTAAATGTTTTGATTTCAGTTGAGCTTATAATTGTGCTCGAATTACGGCACTATTATTTATTATATACTAAAATAATAATGATATAGTAAGCGTTAGTATGTAGACTTATTACTACGATTACCAATATATTATGTTTACTTAAATAATTAAAATAAAATTACCACACCACAAAAAATCATATTTATTTTAAAGAAAAAATATAGAAATCAGTTTCTCCAACGCAGTATCCAGTAGGATATATTATATACAGATCTCGATGCAATTTGTAATACAGTAAGAAACATATAGTCCTTATATAAATAATAAAACATACTATATTTATAAATATATGTTTATTAATAATTAATCATTTGTTTTTCGTCATTTAATTACTGAATATTTCGGCATAGTTGAAGCCAAGATTGACATTCTGATTCGATCTATCGATCGCGGTCTAAAGAACCTTATATGTGACCTCGATCAACGCTATTTCATTGAATATACGAATGTATATGAAGTTAGAGCATCCATATGAAAATATACTCGTATATCATACAGAATTATACAATATGGTCACCATGCCATTACTTATAGTATGTTTCGTGTACTTAGTTTATTGCTTCGCTTCGACTGCAATACCGAGAAGTAAATGGAAATATTTTGTTACTATTTTCAAATAAATTAAATAAAAAACTTACAGGCTAGTAAACAAAAAAATGCCAATACATAAATGTAAATTTACATTAATTTATATTTTAAATATATTTGCAATAATTATTTATCGATTCGACAAAGAAACTGCAAAATATACTGTTGATCTTGTTTCTGTAATAATACAAATATTATTTTATTTTTACAAGCTGATTTGCACAATATTCCTCAACAGTCTTTTAGTAATTGCATTAGAAAATTTGTAAATGCGCTTACAATGTAGTTGGAGTGATGCGCTTACGTTTTCTATTCTGGGTAATTAAACCTGCCCAGAATGTTCAAATATTTTTTTTTGTTTGTTTAATTAATATTTAATAAAAAATATACCAATTTTAATAAACAAAAATACTTACTTTTCAGTTATAGAATTTTTTCATGAATTGCATCACTGTCATAAAGAGAAACATCTATTTGGAAGCCTAATGCACCGCCAGTTGATATATGTTCATCCTTGCAGTTGTTCTCGAAGCTGCTTGGACGACATATTGTGGCTTGTGACTTATCCTTTCTTATTGATGACAGTCTACTTATCGACTTGTCGATTAAAAGTTAGTCACATATCTAATATTAAAAGCCTACTTCAGTGCTAAGGTGATACATAGTTAATCATCATCATTTTTACACATTTTTCATTTGTCAACTTTCACACTAATCAGACAAACTTCACACTTAAAAAAGCAAATCAAGAGCTATTGTTTTTATAGAAGATTTTTTTAATTTAAATTAAATTTAATTTAAAAATACTACGAATGCGAATTCTGTCGATTATTATCGTATATTTTAAAATAGAATCCAGCCAGAATCATTCACGAAATACGACTGCAAGGATAAAACATGTATTATTATTAAAAATTAATGAATACCTATGTTGGGAATAGAAACTATATGGAATGCTTAAACTTAATAAAAATAGGAAGACATAACTTAGGTTGAAATACTTCTGTTAGATGAAATGCTGATAAGAAATAACAAAGATTATTTTTGTAAAAATGAATAAAAACACATTTGTTAATTAATGGAAAATTCAGAAAGTATAGTTAGACCAGAACGTCGAGTACTTCTAAAATAACAAATACCAATAACCTTAAAATTTAAAAAAAACATAAAATATATCTATAGGTTAAGAACCAAGGAAATGGGTGCATACTTTACTTATAGAAAAAAATGTGACATTGAAGTTATGTTAAGATCCCAAAGACCGGAAAAATTTTACAATGAAATAACGCTTTCCTATACCTACACTAAAAGAAAAAATAGTTAAACTGGAAGGTCGACAAGTTTTCTCAGTACTGGACTTGAAAATGTGGTTTTGGCAAGTTCAATTTCAAAAAGAATGATGGAAACTTTGTACTTTCAGTACGCCTTTCGAAAATTACCAATTTTAACGATTACCTTTTAAAATACGTAATCATAATTGCAGCTACAAATGCAAAAGAATACGAACAAACATTAGATTTAGTTATGCAGGTGGCAAATAAATTGAATATTACATTTGTCTCTGTGGAATTTCAATATTAAGTTACTCATGTTCAATATTTGGAACATATATTTTCGGAAAAGGTGGTATCTCCAAGTCCAGATAGAATAAAAGCTATTTAAATTCTAAAAGATCCTAAAAATTAAAAAGACTTCCAGAAATGTCATTATTAATTATGTGAGACAATTCATACTAAACATTTCTGAACTAACAATCAATATCAATAAAAAACTTAAAAAAATATACAACCGCTGCAACCGTTTGATGATAACAAAAATATTTTTATTCAAACAGAATATTATCAAAATAGAAAAGGTTCTTGACTTTTACAATATAATCATCCGGTGGCATATGTATTGAGAAGCCTTTCAGATACCAAAAAAATTATGCACAAATCGAAAAAGAATTTTTAGCAATAAGTTAAGTAAAAAGTTTTATAATCAATTATTAAATGTAAATGGTGACATTGATTTGTCAATAACCAAATAAAATAAATCAATATTAACAATGACATGTTGTTATGTATAACATATATATTATTTTAATTTGAATTAATTGTATTTCAACTTTCAAATTCATAAAATTTCATCTTCAAAATTGCCAAGAATGAAGTTGAGATTACTCAATTATAATCTAAAGGTTGAATATATAATTGATACGTTCGGCGAAGTCGTCTAGGTAGCTGCTCCTTAATCCAGGAGCCGTGAGTTCAAATCCAAGTACAGATATATAAGGTTGTCAAATATCTCCCATCCGGTATTCAATGCTTTATAAAAAGAGATACAGTGATCGGATTTAGTTCAAATATGCGTTTTGTTCGATAATCTGTTTCCTTCTAGAACCCCACCTCCTTATTTGCTCCCGTAGCTTCTGACGAGTCACCAAAGATGTGTGAGGCCTGGCGTTGTCCTGGTGGAACACTACACCCTTCCTATTGGCCAATTCTGGACGCTTCTGGTCGATCGCCTGCTT
>JANSTU010024849.1:0-12901 GCA_027564075.1 Bolitophila hybrida
CCGTTCACAAAATTCGTTGTTTACACACCAAACAAATGACAGATGGCACGAATTATAGCCGAATAATGACGCTTTCGGATGCGTTGAGATGTGGATGCAGGAGCGACATCTATGTGCCAACCTTTAAAACTTAATTGTAGACCTAATATATAAAATACCTTTTATTAAAAAAACAATATTGGAAAAGAAGGGAGATAGACTATATGTTTCACTATAGAGAGACCAACAACATAAAATATTTCCTTCGAGCATATTTGTTGCTGTTATATTTTTATAATAATCAGAAGATATAAATTTATATTATTTTTAAAGGAAACATAAGATGGCCCAGACAGAGATAAGAAAAACATGAAAGGTGGCTTCGAAACTTGGACACCACTTTTATCTATTATCTTCTATATGGAAAGTCGAGGGTTTATTCATTTTTTTTAGATTAACTTCATTCTTTAATGTGATAAAATGACTGATGAGTTTAGGACTAAAATAATTTAAACTTATTATTTAAAAAAACGCACCGCCATCTGTATTATAATATCAAAACTAAATTACTAACGTATACGTTAATTATTTTGCCCTTCTTTCTGTGCTGTTTTGACTGATGAATGAATGTATGAACATATTTTTAAAAAAATGACAACCTATTTCTGTATATTTTGCTCATCTGTACTTCAGGCTGGGATTTTACTGACAAATAACACTAGAATATCGGATAAATTGCTCTCAAAATACATTCAATCACCACAACTATGTGTACGCTAAATGTTAAGAGTATAAACAAGAGTATTATATTTTGCCCCAACGCAATTACACAAATTCACGTAATACCCTCTCAGCCCATAGGAGTCATTTCCGTTATTTATTTTTTTTACTTTTAGATTTATTTAAAAAAATATATAAAGCCAATTTAAAAAAAACAGCGCCACCTCTTTTATAAAATCTGAACTAAATAACGAAGGTATACCATTAAAAGTTTGCCTTTGTCTGTTTGATGTCCTTAAAATACAAATATGATTCATGTTGTTTACGTAAACGAGTTACCTTTGCTTGAATATTAATCATTTTATATATTTTTCTTGAGTTTATTTACAGAAAAAAAACAAATTAAGTTCATCTAGAAACAATCCAAACTGATTCTCTCTATTCTCATATTTAACAATATTTTATATTTGGTATTAAAAATATAACATGTAAACGCTAATTTAAAAGAAACAGCGCCACCTGTTTTATAAAATCGGAATTAAATTACAAAGGTATACCCTAAAAAGATTGCCTTTGTCTGTTTGATGTTTTTCCTTAAAATACGAATATGATTTTAGTTGTTTACGTAAACGAATAACCTTTGATTGAATATAAAACATATGTTTATATTTCTTGAGTTTATCTTGGTATATCTAATATTCAAACAATGGTAGTAATAATATATATACAAGTGTTAATATATATATTTTACACAGTTATTAAAATACTAATCATTTACATCACAAGCACACTCACGCATTTTGTAAAATCACACAGAAATATGTCTTTGTTGTATTCGTTATGTTTTACATTTCATTATATACATTTCTATAAACAAAGATCGCATTTACATGCAACACACTGTGCACTTTTGATATTATACCCAAAGTATGAGTACATATATGTTATACCATCAATTAATATAGATATGAATTAAACACGCATTCACGCAACGCTACTTTTCCCTTTTCCCATATGTTAATAACATAATTATTAATATTGTTTAAAGTCATACATGCGAGAACAATTTCCATTTTCATATCCTACTTATGCGTGCGTATAGTTTTTTGCATATTTAATCACACACATACACGTAGACTAACATATAAAATGTATACATAATGAGAAAACATCTTTGTCGACTCTGACTCTAGACTTTTTTTTAATGTGAGTGCGTAAATATATATTGTCCACGCACTCATGTGTGTTTGTTTTCATCAGCACTACATCTATATATAATAGTATGTTATTGGATGAAAAACTGCACGTGGCTAAATGCAGTTTGCTATATAGCATTTTAATTAGAACATAAAATGCACATACATAAATAAATAAATAAATGCGTAAAACTCATCCAACTTTTACTCCAGATCATTCTTGACTTATGGAAATACTGGTAATTGCAAATTGCGTCGTGTGATTTTAGAAATGCATTTTTCCATCTGTATGCGAGAGCAGTTTTATTGCGTTTGTGCAGTATAGGCCGTTTATGGGTGCAATGTATTTAATGCATATGTGCCTAATGACATATTTGAAAGTGACAGTATTCATTTGATAGCTAGGCTTTCGTGATAGATTTGCATTTGGAGCGGAATTCAGGAAAATATTTTATTTCTATAGATATATAGCTATAAACTGGCTTTATAAATAGAGCTATCAAGCTTTTACATAGTTGATATTATTTCCCTTCTAACGGCTCATAAATACCAAATCGAACTGTGCCAAAAAAGAATTGGAATCCATTATATTCGTGCCATTTGCCGAGCAAAACTCGCCCCCATCTCCAAATCCGTCTTTATTCACTGAAACACATAACATAATTCAGTTCCGTTTCACATGTATATAAATAGAAAAGATAAAACAATTTGCCTAACATGCTTTTAAGCATGCTTTATAGACTTATAGACACATTTGAAGCCGCACATAATTTAATATCGATTTGTATGTAATAAAATATAGTTTGATCGATGATTTTAATTTTCATGTTCCTTCGAAAAGTGAGTTTGAACGCTCGCGAGCGATTTGAGGAATTTCTATAGTCATATAGGTTGGCCCTCAGATGGAGGTGCTTGTTTTTAAATGTGGGTACATGTGATTTTTGTAGGCAGCGCCATCTGTTTTATTTGGATTTAACTAAATTACAATGGTATGCTTTGGTTTTGTATCTGTAGTTGTTTTGATTTAAGTACTATAAATTGAAAAGCGGTTAGGATCTAGTATATTTTGTTTATTTTTTTCTCATTATCTGTGTTTTTTATGTTGTCGTTTATAATAATTTGCTCAACAAAAATACACCGAATACACATATACAGCGACACCTGTTTTAAATGTTCTGAACTAAATTACAATAATATAATTTAATTTTATATTTTATACAATTTCCAGGCCAACTAATTCCATCGTTGGGCACATAATCATATGAACTCCGACTTATATTGCGTGTCTTTTCCACCCTATACAAATAGTTAGACAGTTTTACACAATAACATCGACGAGTAGCTGCTCCCAGACATAAATCATAAACATATATACAAAACTGAGTGATATAGTTATAGTTTATAATTTTATATAGTTACCCGACAAAATGGAAAATCGTCTCACTCTCTGTTGTATATATTCTATATTATTTATATAATATGAAAATAAATCCGTGCACGTTGAAGTCGTACACAATTACGCGGTACGCGACAGGAGCGCGCACATAGTATTTATACCGCAATACTAATTAAATTGCATTTTAATATTCATAAGTTTTGGAAACAGTTTATAATGAGTAATTTCGCAAAATTGTAATGCAACATAAAAGGTCGTGGGCTCGTATTGCTAAAAATATACACGAGAAACGCTATTGAAAATGTAAATGAATTAAAAGTTATGGTGATTTAATGGTTTTTTTGGAATAATAATAAATATATTTGTGTTCATAGAAATATAAACACAATGTTAGAACCGATTCTGTTTTATAAAACACGAAAAAGTTATAGTTTTAATAAAAAAAATATTGTTCACCTATCCTGATGATTAAAATAAGGGTAAGCGTAAATAACGAAACCCTTGGTTAAAATATTATATTACCAACATGACGAAAAAAAGACGCGACATTTTATTTTTGAGTAAGTATGTGAAAAATGGGCAGTTGAGGAGATCTTCATTTATTTACAGTGATATAAAATGGATATTTTTGAAAACGCGGAATAATTTACACTTATATGAAGAACGCTAGTGAACTTGAAGGGGTACAACACACCTCAAATAAGTTTACACTCCTTTAAGGAGGTGGTCGGAATTGAACAAAAGGAAATTTTCTAAATTCTAAAATGTTTGTCAACCTTTCAAAAATGGGTTCTTTTTTATTTAATAATAATCTGTATTTTTTTAACCCATTTATTTATTTATATATTATATTTAATATTATGGAACTAAAATGTTTTTATCGGCGCACGAATTTTTTAGGAATTTCTTTTTTTTATAATATGATGTATTTTTTTGTAAATTGTACTCATTAACAAACTATATGACTTTCAATTTAAAGTTTAAAAAAATTGATCATTGTTGTGATGCACATTTTTTCTTACCTCCAGATTTTTATATTTTGTATACATTGAAATTCAATTTTTAATTATAAAGAAGCTAAGGTGTAAGAATGCCAATTAAATTGATTAGAAATCGATCTTCATTATTTTAGATCTCCCTTAACAAAATCTATTTTTTTTTATTTCCATAACTCCAAAATTCAATTAGCTAGTACCACCTAAATTGAGAGACTATTTTAATTGCCTGGGACTGATGAGCGACAAGTGCGCTGGTCGATTGTTTGATATACAAATCTGCATTATCGACAGTTGTCATAACAGCATACTATCGGTTTGTTTTTCCAAAATGTGTCGATAGACTAACTAATGATTGCATTCTTTTATATTGTAATGGGTGATGGTGATTCAAGTAGAGATACTTTTTTCAATAGCCTTTTTTTGACAGATCGCGTATGAGTAGTGTCCTGTTGTCATGTTATTTTTGTTTAGTATTGTTTTACATTTCATAATGGAAAGACTTACTGAACAACGTTTACAAATCGTTCAACTTAATTACGAAAATGCACGTTCTGTAAGGAATGTGTTTCGTGCAATTCCCTCAACTCATGGTCAACATAATCTGCCTACTGAGCGTATTATTCGCAACACCATCACCCATTTTGAGACCCAGCATTCATTCGCTTCGCTCTATGGGCTCTTGAAAAGTTCCAAGAATTTCGAGGCAAATTTTGTTCAGCGATGAGGCCCATTTCTGGCTCAATGGGTATGTAAACAAACAAAATTGCCGCATTTGGGACGAAGAGCAACCTGAAGAGATTCAAGAACTGCCACTTCATCCAGAAAAAACAACGGTTTGGTGTGGTTTGTGGGCCGGTGGAATCATCGGTCCATATTTCTTTAAAAATGATGCCGGTGCAAACGTAACCGTCAATGGCGACCGTTATCGTTCCATGAAATTGAAGCTCGTGATCTCGGCGACATTTGGTTTCAGCGGCGCCACTTCCCACACATCGCATCAATCAATGAATTTATTGAGAGATCACTTCCGTGAGCATCTAATTTCACGATTTGGGCTGGTCGATTGGCCACCAAGATCGTGTGATATCACACGTCGAAATGCTCGAACGAGTCATCGAAAATATAGGACTCAACGGATGGACCATCTGCGACGTAGCAACGGCCAACATTTGATAGACATAATCTTCAAAAAATAAAACTCTTTTTTTTAATAGTATAAATTTCCCAATTGGATGCGTTGACGGTACGCACATAAATATTGTTACACCAACAGTCGAAGAACATTTATACTTCATTTGTGATCATTCTTTTTGTGATCATAACATAAGAATAAGCTCTATAGACGCTTGTTATGATGGTTCTACTTATGACTCTTTTGTGTGGGCTGTTGAACAAAGAGAATATCTCGAGGAAAACTAAAAAAACGGGAATAAACAAAGCTCGCTGCTAGGTAATTCTGGTTACCCTTTAGAACCATGGATGCTAACTCCATTTAGGTCAGCAATAGATGGAAGCCCAGAAGCAAACTTCAAAACAATTAATTCTAAGTTTCGAAATATAAAAGAAAGAAAAATAAAAATTGTTTTCATGTGTTTGTAAGGAGCTACATTATTTACCAAAGAAGGCTAACGAATAACGAATGTATCATGTGCGCCATGTGTTTCCGAAGTAGGAAATCGATTGAATGAAAATCGTATTTAACTGCAAATTAAACCAGAAATGCAATAAAATAAATATTTTATTTAAATAAATTTGTATTAATAAATACTATACATATACAACATTACATTGCGATTGGTTTAAGTTCTTCAATATGGAATTTGCATTTTTTAAATTTAATTCTTCAATTTTGAATATTTTACTTTTTTACGTCTTCCATTTTTTTATTTAATATTATTAGATTCTTCTTACAAATGATTCCCAATTTCCGCAACTCTTCTCTTTTCTTTAATTTCAATTGAAAGATATGGAATTCTTATCTACTTGCGAATGCTCCACAGAAGATGTTAAATCTCGGTCGATATATATTATATATATATTTCTGCTGTGATCTCATTCATTTTATCTAGTTCATTGAGTGAGTCTTCGATGTACAGATTGTCTTTTTCCGAATTTTCGTCCCTCTGAAGCACCAGAAACTGCATTCCGCATTTCAACTCTTCCTCTATAGGTTAAAAATAGCATTCTTTGTACGGACCACATCCTTTTCTTTTATCATTACGCAATATGGGGCCCAATTTCTATAACGCAAGCTATTACGGTTGCTGTGTTGCAGTTTATTGGAAAGTCATTTGTAAATTAGGAATTTGAACTGTCAAAAAAAAATAAAATGTCCCAGCAAATATTCCGTCTAATACGTCTATTGAACAGCCTGAAGATGCTGATCTACCAATCAATGTATGTTACAATACAGAATCGATGTATGAAAGTGCCACATCAGATGATCATTTGTTTTCTAACAGCGAGAGTACGATCATTATAAATTATCATTTCAGTATGATTCCGAGGCTAAGAAACAAAAAAAAAGAACGATCGCCACTTGAGAACACGAAAACATCAATGCGTAAGTCGCAATACATAGATATTTAATTGATTTCGAGACTCTTCACGGCACTTATTTATTCATTATACGATTTATTCATTTATCGACCCGTGTCTTTTTGACAATACACACAATTTAGGTAGTTTCTAGGTTAGATAATGAGAAAAATAGAGAAGTTCGGATTTATATATTTTTTTTAAATTTTTTGATTTTTACCATTTTTTACTGACTAAAAACCTATTCAATACCTATCTAACAATGCCAAAACGACTCAGAACCGTCGAAAACTTTTCAAATTATAAAATTTTAAATAACTTTTTACCATAGAGTAAACATTAAAATCTAAAAAGGCTGCAATTTCTTATGGTTGCAAAAAAACCTAAAACAAATGTTGCATGAAAAAGCCAAACTATACACCTGTGTATTTTGGCCCCTCATTCAAACTTACCCTATATAATATTAAGTTGATTCATAAAGTACAAAACAAACTTGGATTGGAATTAAAAATAATAAAAATTGGTAATATAAAAAATACACTAGGTTTAATGTATTTTTAATGATTTAAAAAAAATAATGTTAAAATAAGAAAAATATTTAAGAAGACTAAATCGTTAATAATTTTTTATAAAATTAAACATTAAATGAGTAACAAAAAATATTGAAATTGAGAATAAACAGATATCTTTCTCATGCAAAATTGCAAATATTTATATAAAGAACAATAGCCTAGGCCCTAAAATGCAAATTAGAATCGATTTTCGGGTCCAGGCTCGAAATTCAACAAAAGCCCATTTTTCGAGCCCAGACCCAATTATTTCATTGAATAAAGATTAAAGATTTGCTTTCTTTAAATTTAAAATATACTTTTGCCAACAATTTGTAATCCACAAATATTAAAAGCATCCATAAATATTTATTTATTTAAAATTTATTACAAATTTCAGACTTATATTTGGTAACTGAACCTGTTTCTGTTTTCTGTTTTCCGGGCCTGGGCTAGTTTTTCTGGCATGAGATCGTTTTTATGGCCTGGTGCCGTTTTTCGGCTCAAAAGAACATTTTTTCACCATCCGGGTGCCCGTGTATATGGGTCCAATTTGGCTAGGGTTCACAAAATGACGGGTATCGACAGCACTAGTCCCAACATCTTTCAGGATTGATGCTAAACAGGCTATTACCGTCAACGGCTATCTATAATGCGAGATGATAACTAATTTTTTGAAATCGCAAAGTAAACGGCCCCGACGTGAATTGGCCTCCGCGGTCATGTGATTTGACGCCGCTGGATTATTTTCTATGCAGCTATGTGATATCGCTTGACTACGTCTACAATCTTGAGACGATTCAACACAAATATATTCACAAAGTCATAGGAGCCAAACGTCCACAAATACTCGAGTAAGTGGTCGAAACTTTAACAAATCGACAATTTTGTGGCATCTATCGGAACCAGCAGATGTATCAAAAACATATTTCTTTGGTGATATTTTAATAGGCAAGTGCCTATTTAAGAGCTTCCTCGCTTTCCATGTACAGTATCTATCAAAAGTAAGTAAACACACCTTTTTAATATCCACAGTGTCCACCATTTCTCTGTGACATCTTCGCAAGTCTGTCTGGAAATGAAAGCTTGAATCTTTTACAATCTTCTGCGGTAAAAGAATTCCATGTTTCTTCGATATTGGCTCTTAATTCTCGAATACTTTCAGGAGCCTTTTCTGCGATCTTTAATTTTAGCAAGGCCCACATATTCTCAATCGGTGACAAGTCTGGATCACAATTTTTCCAACTCCCAGCACGTCTCCAAACATAAATTCTACCATGACTGTGTCGCATTCGTATCATCGATTCGTCAGTCCACAGAACTTTATTCCAATATGCAGGTGAATTTAGAACATGTTCCTCATAAAATCGCATTCATTTTTTAAAATTAATTTTGCTAACGAATGCAATGTTCCGTGCAATTCTTCCGTGCTTATTTCATTCGTGTAATCTGCGTCGAATAGTGTGGACTAAAGAAACCAATTTTCCTTCAGAAAGCATCTTGGCACGGATCTTTGGCACAGATAAGCTTCGGATACGGAGAGAATTCTTTTATTTTCCCTTTCAGTTGTTTTTCTTGGAAGTCCTGGACGACAAGCCGGTCCTACTCGGCATTCATTTGTGTATGCATGAATTACTTTGAAAACTTCAGTAGCTGTTTTTTCAAACAGCACTGCAATTTTTCGAAAGGATTGACCTTAATTATATAATTGTATTATCACTCTACGCTCCTAAGTCGTAAATTACATTTACAATAAGTACAGCTTTGAATAAATATTCAAAAAGTGCATTTATACACATTGCCAATAAACTCTCCTTTTGTAATAAAAAACATATTATAAATGTTTATTCAAAGTAGTTCCTTTCCGAGTCGATACAGCGATTCAAAAGTGATTGGAATGAGTTTTCAAGGTAATTAACCGGAATAGCTTTAAAGTTCGCGGCTGCATTTATTCTGTCTACAATTTTAAAATAGCATACAATTTCAGGCACTGTTGGCGGGTGCGTCATCATACAGCAAAGTCCAACTCCCTCGATCATGGTATTCAGGTCGCACACGGGTGATTCTGGCTAATAAACGCTTTAGAACAATAAGATAAAAGGCGACATTTACCGTGGAGGAACGAATTCTTGGTGGACAATGCCCTTGCTATCCTAGAACAAAATGATCATTGTCTTCACTTCTGACTGACTAGTGTGGTACAAAACGGACATATACCTTTCTCTTGTTCAAATCCTCGGTGAGAATGGATTGAATAGTTCCTTACGGCATTCCCATCGCTTCTGCCATGGGCGCATTTCTGCAATGAATTCACGAACTTTTTAGATTGCTTCAGGTGTTAAGTGGTACGCTATAGTCTTGGACGTTCGTCTTCGTCAATAGATTTCCGTCCGTTTTTAAATCATTTGTGCCAGCATAAACTGGTTTCATCTTTTCAAACGTTTGCGCGGCAGATGTGCCAAGTTTTGCACATGACACATTGTGTGGAATAAGTTCGGCAATTGAGGTTTTAAAAGGTTATACATCCTGTACGCCTTTCCTTGTGACAATCTTTTGAAGAAAGTGTAGCTCAAGTTTTTCAAACACAACCCCAATCATTTGCACAATCTTGTCCAGAAATACCGCAATACTGATGTTTCTTGAGCTAAAGGTCTGCTCTTACGGAATCCAAATTTAGTCAGTTTTCCAGTCCGAAAGTCCAGACGCAACTTTTTCTCAAACGTATTTCGCAGATTTTGTTCTCTACTTGAAAAGGTTGAAAAGGTTCAACATATGATGCTACGCGCATATTTCCACGTTTTTGATCTGGTCAAGGAAATTTTGTCTAATCCTGGAGACGAGTTTTTGCAGCTTCGTAGTGCTATATAGCTGGAGTTCAAATGGTGGATGTGTTCATTCATGTTATCATGGGTACACAAGAAGCTGTAGGTGGCACGAGCTTATTAGAGAAATTTGTTAGTCATTTTTCTGATAACTACCATCTGGCGTCTGACACTTAATAAATCGCTTGTTGATTAATATATTCATAATTAAAAATATGTAATAATATTTATTTTTAAAAAATGTATTACACATTACATAATTTATATTAATTTAAATGAAATTAACTAATTTTCACAATTTTCCAACCGCACTAACCAGTTGTAGGTGACATATACAACCTCTACTTCACATTTTCGGGTATATTACGTCTATATAGATTCACACAAAAACGTTGCGTATAAATTAGCTGCAATAATTCGGATAAATGGCAATGTTTTGCTAATACGGATTTACTGCGGGGTGACCACTCTCTGATGGCGTTGGCTGATGCAAAAGCAGAGTTTATATATTTTACGTGTTATGGCCAGTGGTTTTGGGGCTCGCATATCTATTTCTAATTATCTAACAAAAACAATGAAATTCGCGGGGTGTATTTACACATACTCGTCGCTATTTCACTCTCTCTCTGTCTCCCTCTCTTGAATGAATGAAACCCTATAATTGGCCATTAATTCAAATTATCTGCATTAACCCTTTTAATTTATTGCAACATCATTTTCATTTACCGCAATCGATTTCACTTGGAAGCCGAGATTGCATTACCCGTTCTAGACACCTCATCGCTCCTCGCACGCTTAGCTTGACAGGATGCTGTGCCAGGTATTGCTGCTTTGCGCCCAACAAAATATATACATACTATGCATGTGTATATATATATATTCCCTCTGGATGCATGTGTGCGTATGTATACATGCGTGCGTATGCTATGCATATGTATATGTGCATCCAGTACTTTGTGATGTTTAACGCCAAAGCCATGTTTACTTAGGACAAGTATCAAAGGTAAATGCAATAATATATATTGAAATGACATGAGTGAGGTGAGGTTAGGTGCGAGGCCACACGTGGTAAATAGACTCTGTAGATTTGGCCGTAGTCCTCGTACATTATATTGCTTAGAACAGCTATACAATCTGTGTTAGTGTAGATCGCGCGTATATATAACACATATATATATATATATATATATTGCATCTGTGTCGGCGGTGGCCTGCTGGCCGACCGGTCTGTGAGGTGTGGAATACAGGGAGGGTTTGTATTTGTACTGTCCCCCGAAACGCACATGCGGACCCTGGTCGCCGAACTATATAATTGTGTATGCTAAACTTGTAGCAAGAGAACATAGAAGCAAATACACAAATTTATGTATAAATCTATAAATAAACAAATAAACGTCCGGCTGGGTGGATCCGATTGCCAATGTGTGTATATATTATTCGCCCTTGCGAGTATGTGTGTGTGTGTGTGTGTGTGTGTGTAGTGTGTAGACACTGTATAAACAACATTACATTTGCGTGGAGATGCAGAGGAGTCTGAGGACACGGGACGCACCACCACGCACGGGGTTAGTTAGTCAGAGTCAACGCATATGCAATGCGTCAGCACGAAATGCTTTAACACACACACACACACACACACATCAAAACAATCTGAACCATTTGAGCTCGATAGACACAGTAAAGAGTAAATAACATACACATTTGCACACAAATGTATAAATATGTATATATAATATATATATATATATATATATATTAGAGGTATTTATTTATTGTCATATATGTATATATACTAAATACGCACTCCACGTCAGCCGACGTTAATTTGGTAAATATTATTTCGTAGCTTTTAAATGAATTATAGCTTGTGTTAATTCCGTTTGTCAATACTGATGTGCTTATTTATTTAGCTAATGACGACGGCATGGCAACGCGGCGACGGGGTTCGTACTTAATTTCGTACACGTTGTTGTACATACAGAAACATAAGCGCGCAGATGAAAGCTTTAAGCGTGTGCGCGTATAAGCGGAGCTTTTTACGCACCCGCATGTATCTACTTTCTCTATAGCGCTCTTCCTGGAGGGATGCCGAAGCTTTAATCTAATTTGTACACAGATGTTTTGGTGGTAAAAATATTTCTGTATATGTCTTAGCGTGCATTTCTGCTAATTTTCGATGTTGCCGAAGGCGTTTTGTTTTATTTATGAATTGAAGCGTGCGTCTAGATACGACACGTTTTCGGTTAAGTATGTAAGAAGAGCTTTTTGGGAAATTTTATATGTTTATATTGTCCGGTTAAGTGTTTGTAATTTTAGAAGATTTAATTTTGAATATGGTGTAGTAGGACTAATTAACAGGTGTTATAAAATAGAACGCATTCTATCGTCAAACATAATTAAACAGTAATTATATATACATATATAAGTTCATGTGAAAGGGATGTTAGTGGATGACAGAAGTGGTCCCAGAGCTCGGAGAGTGCGCACACCCGAGAATATTGAGGCTGTGGCCCAAAGTGTGAGACAGAATCCGACGACCTCGCAGCAACTGAGCATTAGTCGCTCCAGCCTAAGGAGAATACTGCACAAAGACCTCGGATTATTTGTCTACAAGATCCAGATGACTTAGGAGTTGAAAGCAAATGACCATCCGCTTCGATATCAGTTTGCTGTGTGGGCTATAGACCAGCTCAATAATGACGTC
>JANSTU010024860.1:0-27313 GCA_027564075.1 Bolitophila hybrida
CCTGACGCGACTCTAACAACTTTGCAGGGCAAATGCGCATATTTTTGAGATATCTCTATGCACTGAGATCTATCTTGATATTATATATTCGGAATCGGGAATCATCAACGCCATCATACACTTTATGTTTTGATGGCATTAATGTTCCGTTATTCCAAATCAATAACCTATTTCAGAAATAGGCTATTAATAGCAAGAGGAGCCTACTGATTTAAAGTAGTCCGCAAAATAACTCGCAGAATTCCTCAAATCTAACCACAACGGCTTATAATTTATAAATAATTAATTCTTTTCCCTATTATTGTTAAATACATCATGGAAAATTAATACATATTTTAAGTTTCTAAGTTCTATTAGCGCACACCTTAGATTCGATCCGCTAACTTTTAAAATAACGACGGTAATCGTAGTATCTGAAAATATTCAATTCGTTTATATTTGATAAATTAAGTTGTGTTTTAAAAAGCCACACTGATATTCATTTTTTTACATATAATTTATTATGCCAGACCTAATTTTCGTGCATCTGAGTCGGACCCTTTTCTTGAATCTGAGAAAACTTTAATTATTTAAAACCAACTGAGAAAAAAAATCTAGAAAATTGATGACAAATTTGGTAAAAAATGTTAGGCAAAGTTTGACAATAATACCAATTACCTCAATCCATTTCATATAACCCTTAAAAACGGAATTCAATTCAATTGTCGTTTAAATTCAAATAATATTAGGAACAAAAGTCACGTAGAATATTGTCAGTGACTTCTGAAAGTTCCATCTTATATTCTCACGACATTTCGGACAAATTAGAATAACGAAAAGTCACATTCTCACTTGAACTGTCAAATATCACGTGAGATTTGAATTAGAATACACACCATAGGTTTCCAGTCCCTATAATTGTTTGAATTGCCAGGAGATAAATTGACGTTTAATCCACCAATTCAGCTCTATTAATTGAAAAGCCGATCGATGATTAAAGTTTAGGCGCTCGAATACAAATACGTTACGAGTATATCGTAAACAAACTATTATATTTATTTATTTTTTACAACACATTGTCTCCGCAACGAGTCAATGCTCGAAGATATAGCTCGATTCGATGACGGGATGTATTTTGCCATATAAAACATACAAAAATTGCTTCGTCAGTAGAGGCTCCGTTATTATTTGCCATTTTTTTTAGGGTTTTCTTGCGAAGGCAATGACAATGGAGTAGCATACCCATAAACTCCTCAGAAATCATATAAAACGAAATCCATATAAAATGAATCTACATTCAAAAACAAACGAAACCCATATAAAATGAATTCTATATAAAAAGCAAACAGTAGCAACATTTGATATATAAATTCTAAATAAACACATAATTTTACTTATTATACATCCTGTGAATGTGCGTTTGCCTGATGCGATGCTGTCATTTAATTTAAGTCAAAATCGGGATACGCACAAGAAAATTCTACCGGATATTGAAAAAAATGTAATATTCTGTATTCTAAATATTATTTCAAATTAAAAGTAATGTTCTGGAATTTTAAAAACTTTTATAATATTATGAATATTCTGTTTTCTTTTAGAACTTTTAATAATAATAATAATATTACGAATATATCAGTTTACTTTTTAATATTTACAAATATATTCTGTGTATTTTCGATATTCGCAATATTTTTTGATATTGTTTTATTTGCGTTTTTTATTTATATATTCGCCATATTTTTTATAATCTCAATCTCAACCGTATTCTCGGAGGAATTTTGCCTAGGGGAGCACGCTCAATTTATCTATTGTTAACTTTGGAATCCCCACCTAAATTATGATGAAGGTTAACTTTCTGTCATAGTGCGGGCTTCCATTTACCAGAGTCCTCCTCTGCGTTCTTTACGTATACAGAACGTTTAATTTGTTTATGTTGTACGCTTTCATTTTATAGAACTTTCATTTCTGATGGGTTTCGGTTGTTTTTGATTTCATTCGATGTGGAAATATTTTTCTGTGGTTATAATTTTATGTGGATTTGGTTACTATAATTTGTGTATTTCATGTGTTGAACTCCACACTTGATTACAGCACAATTATTTGTTAAGTGGATTGATTCTGTAATCTTTATTACATTGCATTGAACATCATCATGTTCAATTTGTTTTTTTTATTGCTATTGCCCCTGATCAATTCGTTTGCAACGAATTTTCTAAACAAATCAGGTTAAGACAAAAAAATATCATCCGATATAAAAATATATATGGCCAAGCTTTTTTTGTTAGCGCTGGTCGTCCAATCATGGAACTTTGCCAGCTAGCGTTTAACATTCGGCGATAGGTTCTGCGGATAGAGTTTCACTTCGATTGACACTCATTAGCCAACTGCATTTCTTTGCTGAGCTACTGTCTCTCATACAGAAATGCAATTCAATATTGCAATGTATCACTTAAATAAGACTCCTTCTTTAAAAAATCATTGTTAAACTTTCCCGAGTTTGCAGAGCCCATAAAGTACGTGCATTCTTCAGTTCTTTTTTTATCGTATATTTAAAAGTATTTCGAATTACGATTAATTTGACTTTTTATTTAAAGTCATAGTTTTCATACTGTCAATTGACGAAACAATTAGTGTGTCAATTGACACTGAGTGCTAGACAATTACAAAAACTTCATCATTCAAATGAAAACTAAAAATCAATCCATTCGATGAAAATACCTTTCCACGCCATTAAATGAATGTATGTATAAACTGAACGTTCATTAATTGTGGTTACAATTTTAACTTATTTAATTATTACGCCGATATTTCCAAAATACAGATATTATTATTATGTAAATATAATAATTTTCAAAAATATTCAAATTATAATGTATTGAAAATACAGATAGAGCTTATAGCGTTCAAAAGTCAATTGCAACAAAATATGTGTATTGTCCTCATTGTTTAGAAATAACATCTATTTTGCATAACATTTTCTCTATGGTCTAATTTAGAAAATGTCTGCTCGTGCAGAGCATTTGCTGGATATCGAAAATACATTTTAAACAAATCGATTTGTTTGTGAATACATTTTCCATTGTCAGAATATTTGTTATACGGTTTATATATATATATATATATATATCAATAATTCATACAACTATGTTTGAAAAAAAAACGATGAACCAAACTATATATATTATATATATAAAAGACAAATAACAGAGGTCCACTCGGAAAAGTTGTTTAATTGATCTCATATATATACAATTATGCATATATTTTTTTGCAAATAATGCTTTGAAATCCAGAGTTCAATCGATATGAAACAAACTTTTGTGTCAGCTTTCAAAGAGCTTATTAAAATGCTATTTGAACAGAATGCACCATTGAATCTTTAATATCGAATTTTAATGTGTCGATTCGAATATAGAACGATTGAAAAATAGAGCGCATAAATAGCCTGAATAAATATATTTGAATGCCCTATATATGTTATGTTGCATTTGATTGTCTGCGCTTACGTTTTATGTACATATATGGATTATATGTATAGATTTAGTGAAGCATAACGCGATGCAATATAAATGAATTTTAAGTGTGGATCGGTGGAGGTTTGCCGTTGATTGACGAGCATTGCGTCATGTGATCCTAGTTAATGCCACAAATTTAGCATATTGTTTGTAAATCTATAGATGTTATATACAGTAATATGTTTCTGTAATACAATATATACATTATACATACACACGCGGCGATAATAGATTGAATTGGGACCATAAATTGAGGCACACGGTGGCCATTGTTTCACGGAAACGTAACTCAGTTGGGGCTGTACAAATGATTTTGATTATAATTACCATATAAATTGAAAATTCAACACAGTTTCGGCAAGTTCTTTTCTTCTTCATATATGTATTATATATATTATATTACTATATATATACATATTTTGTATACTGAATTTACTGGCAAAATTGAAGGGTTGCCCAGCCTAAGGGTGAAATTCAATCTAGGTCCTTGTACGGATGAGTGATTGTTTCAATTCAGGATCCGTGCGTTTAGATTATGAATTATAATTTCTGCGCCAATCTCTCACGGTATAATCATAATTCTCGTCAGGCTTGCCTTTGTCGCTTCTTCTTAACTCACTGTTAGTAATGCTTTGTCCCACCCTATGAAGCTATATATAAATATAATATATAATATTATTATATTATATGTAAGAAGAGTATATATACAAAAGCATTGATGTGGTTATAATTGTTGGATATTAATAAAACAAAAGACGATTTCGTAAGGAAATTAAAATGTTAATGGTTACTTCTAATGTTTCTTTAAATTAATGAATGATTTATACATTTATATATTGTATGTAAATCTAAAATAATTTTTAAATGGGAAAAGCCAATGGTGTGTGAAGGGTTTGTAACAGCAGCCTGAATCCAAAACCAAAATCCCGAAAACCTAAATTTTCAACGTAAAACAGAAAACTTGATAAAAATAAAAGTGCAAAGATGATGACATTGTGTCGAAATAAATATTATTATAAATTAAGTAAGGTTTACAACCAAATATCATTCATTTATATTTTGGTTTAAATAGTTTATTTTTTATATATTTAATAAATAGTTAAAAAATTGAATCCCAAAAATAATACTAAAAATAATTTGAAAACAGTTTAATTTGTTTCTTTGCATTTTTTAGTTTATATTGCAGCATTAGTAATGATATTTTTACAAATATTTCTTTCTAACTAGACATATAATTTATTTATAAGTTTATTTAATAGTAATCCGGTCTCTACTAATAATTGAATGACTAATATTTGGTGAGACCTGAGCATTTTTAGGAAAAATAAATTTTGAAAAAAAATGCAGTAAAGTGCCCAGCTCCAAACTTTATTTTGCCCCTATTTACCTTAAAACAGGAACCCTGCAGAGTCCAAAACAGCAATCAAATTTTATCGGCTGCTCCTCCCAGAGGAGGAAATGAAGGTCATGTGTGCTCAAACCGAATTTTGAGAGTGTTGCTAATTACCAGGTAAGCAATGTAGTGTGTACATTTTAGCACGGTGGCGGAAGAAGCTCTTAAGGAGGTCAACGGCAGCGTGCATGGTCCCAGTTACTGTGGACTACCGATTGTTTGGAAGAGACAAGGTAGCAGCCCTACCTCCAAACTAGGCAGCAATAGGCCAAAAATTATTATTAACGAATTAAAAAATGGTGCACTATGTCCCGAATAGGGATTAAAGGATCTAATATACACCCTTAAGGGATATAGTGGCAAAAAAGGCATTTCTTATATTTGACTGTATAATATATCAAATCTGATCGTATACAAAAATACAAAAAAAAATCCTTTTTGACCCTATCTTCCTTAAGGGTAGTCGGATTTGTTTATGTGATAGTTAGTAAAAATACCTATTGATTGATGATCCCTCCTGTACCACCTATAAATTGCAATTTTCAAAAATTTAACCCCAATTCCCGGGCGACCGAAAAAAAATATTGCTGTTTTTTCCTCGAAGGTAAACCTTTACTAAAGCCTTATAAAAAATATTATATTATGAATATTACGAGTATCTGGTAATGTAATGTCGCAATTACGATAGATTTAGGCACTTCTCGCCAAAATAAGCATCTTTCATATGGTTCGTAAAAGTACCCAGTCACAAATACATTAACATTTTATGATGAAACATTTCATGTCTGTACCTGGATTCACTCTCACGGCCCCTGTGGCAGTAACCTAGACAACTGCACCACCATATAAAATCAATATTAATTAGTCTTAATAGGATAAGTTTAACCGCAATATACTATAAAACAAAATTGTTTTCTATGTATAGTCCGGATACCCAAAAAGCTCTTAACGGTTTTCACTGATCTAAATGAACTTTTCACACTTCAATAACAATAAATTTCAAAAAAAAGAATGAAATTGATTAAAAAAAAAAAAAAGAATGAATTGATTACATGCAATGAGATGAAATTTATCCGCGAAAAAATGAAACGTCTACAAAAAAAGTTCGGAATTTCTCATATAAATATCATTTATCAAATGTGATAAACATCATATCCAAAATGGAATTTAATAATTATATTTTTTTTTGGAAATTGTAATGATGATTTTTATATTTTGTTAACATTGCTGATACCAAACTTCTATTTCTTAAAGTTCATATCCGATTGCTAGTTTTAAATCCAAACCTGCGACCATCGGATCCAAAAGCGAGTAGCGTTCCTCTGAGCGAAGTCTGTTTAAAAAAAGTTGAACATTTAAATAACAAAACCATGTGTTTAAAGCTTAGAACTACGAAAGCTTCATGATTTCAGTGACTTTAAAGCTATTTTTTTAAATTATAATCCAATATACCAATATAACTACATGTGTTTAGCTAGTGAAGTACACACGATCATAATCTTAGAAATTTTATTTATTTTATTTGAAAATGGCGAGATTTAGAAAACCAATTTCGACAAAAAATATCGACTTCAATATTTTATTAACAAAAATTATTTTTATCAATACTTTTAAATTTTCCAAGTTGATCGGATGAAAACTCTTCGAGTTACACTAATTTCGATAGTATTGGAAATAGTCAGTTGCTCCAGGAAAATTAATTATTTATGTTTTTATACATGGACGTTATCGATATTGAATCTAGGAATGTATTAGCTTATTTTAGGCCATTAACAAAAAAAAACAAATCGCTACAAAACTGTATATTATTTATTTAAATTTAATTTGTTAACAAAAAGCAACTTTTTACTGCTTTTAACTTACCGGCATGCGCACTTCGTCCTTCTTCATTTAATAATCAAAAATATATATTGATATAATTAATTGTGTTCAATTTCATCAATAGCATTTAGAATGTATTATTAGCAATGATGAAATATGTAGATGTAGAAAATTTATACAACACTTTCCAAAATATCAATGTATGTTTCACTGGAAAATGTCTGTTATTTTGAACAATGTGAACGGTAAATGCTCAATTATATGATAAATCATTAACAATTCCGGGTATTTCATCACCATAATTGGTTAGGATGTATAAAATTTATATTGTTTGCAAAATAAAATTTGTAAAGTAAAATACGACATTGACGTTTTATATATTAAATCTAAGTGCAAGAGTATTTGCCACAATGCGATATATTCTAAAAAAGCATTTTATTAACCGGCTCAGTTATGTAAAATTAATGTAATTCAATCATTTCTACAAAAACTACATACTTACCAATAAACTAAAATAATAAAAGGCCAGTTAAGCTTATTAGTTGAAAAATTGAAAATTGAGAGAAAACATAAAGGCGGAATAGGAAAACGATGGTTTATGTCAGGTTTGGGAAATATTAGTTATGTTCCGATTAGATCGTTATAAAAATAACACACTTATTTAAAATGTTCCATCTTTTGTGTAGCCTGAATTAGTCAAAAATGGTCATATTAAATGTATTTAAATAATCTGAATCCAGATTGGATATATAATATATACATTTATGTCCGTAGTCTTTCTTTTTCATTTTATAAATTAATATAAATGGTAATCCCGTTTTTCATAAAGATTACATGATCTTATACTATAACAAATCTCCCCTTACCAGCTGTATAATCCACTCAAAAACACGCAGTGGCATTTTTTTAGGTTCTGTACCTCCATAGTCCTAATCCCTTCTTAAGAAAATCTGTTTCCACATATATTGTGCGAAGCCTTTTAAATTTTTGAGGGCACATTGAACATAATAAAAAAGGTGGAGGCGATATTCAACACTCTTGTTTGTCTCGTGTCGACATTTGACACAGAACGCGCCAAAGCGTTGACAACCGCAAGGGATTAAAAATATATATAAAATAAAATTTGTTTGTGTGTGCTAGTCTACATTGTATATATACGGAGTATATGTTTTTGTCTGTATACACAGCCGTCACCAAATTTACTGCACAGCAACAACAAAGAAACTCATTTCACACCCTATAAAAGTATAAATAAAATAACGTTGGCACGCATATAAACCACCCCACGACCCCAGCCATATGCACACACTCAAATATATTTACACACATACCAAACACGATACACATGATATATCCACGATATAAAGTGTGTAATTTCGTGTATAATATACGCAACAATCATGAGTCGAAATATGTAATATACTTATACGTATAAATATAGCCATTTATAATATCTGTGGTTTGGATGTATCTCTGACACATTACGCCATTTCCATGATGTACATACGCACATAAAATCGCATATATGTTGAATGTTGATGTGTATGTGTGAGTGTTTGTTGGTTTTTCTTTGAGCCCAACAAGGGGTGCGTACAGTGCAACCATGTGGCTTAATCATCATTACATACGTAAATAATGCTCGCATTAACACGCGCCTTTTGGTGTGTTGGTTTTTTTTTGCGCGCACCGAGAGGAATCAAAAGTTGCGTGGGCTGTACGCGTATACACATCAATCAAATTTTATATATAATATATATAATACGCTATATGCTTGAATATGAATTACACGGAGTTAGAGCTTTGGCTAGAGCTTTTTCACGGAAAAAATGGATCAATATTTTTCGGTGGTGTTTATTCATATTTACATGTTATACATCCCAACGCATTGTTTTTTACTGGTGCCATATTAAAGTTAAATTTTCCTTTGAAGCTTCTGAAACAGCTTGCAAGATTTAACGTTTTAAAGCTTGATAACAATAAATTATATTGTCATTGGCCATTCATCATCTCATGTGTTATTGTCGCATCTAGAACAACTGTGCGATACTACACACCGGCTTAACTTTCTTTTGTCCCACTCGAGTACAACGTCGGAAAATTATGAGTTAGAAAAAAAAGGATTCCTAAAAATATCCGCATTTACATATATATTTTATGCGGTTATTTGTTTCTTTAATCACATCGAAAAGCTCATATTATCTAGGTTTTAAAACTCTAAACCAATTATAATGCAAGGAATACCATTTTAGAGGTATACCATCTATTAATTCAACAATGCGAGAGCTTGTCTGTAACTTCTAACAATAGCGCGTATTATGCTTTAAGCTTTAATATAACAACTGTCGGAATTATATGTTCAGGGCATTGTACTACATTCAAAACTGATCTATATACACATTTATATAATAGAAAAGCTTTACACATGAATTGCAGCATATTTAACGTGTACTAAGTAATCGGTTTTGTGTTGGATTTGGAATATCTATTAACAATGTTCTATAACACGTAAATCTAATTAAAATTACCAAAACTAAACAATACTTATACATTTATATATCCCATTAGATCATTGATAACTGCAGTGGGTGAATTAAAGAAAATGTCAAACAAATAATTGCGTATATTATTTTAATAAATAGGTTTTTTTAAATTTATTTTTTAATTTATATTGGATCATATTATATATACCTAAATTATTACGATGTTATAATTGTCAGTATTTTATATTTTAGTTTAATGTAGGTATTTATAACCAATTATTCTCAATATGCCAATGGAAATTAAAATACGGTCAGTTAAACTTATTGCCAATTGTGAATCGGTTAGAACTGACTATTAAAAATAGTTCATTAGTTTAAGAAGAGAAACCTTATTAAGAGTTTCGTGTTGCAGCGTATTCTTGAATTGTTAAGCTAAATATTTATAAATAAAAATGATTTTTAGATTTTGCTATTTTAAACTTCAAACTATAACCACCGTCTTAAGTAATTTTCTAGACTAACCAGTTATGTTCTGCTTTATATTTACTGTTATCAATTGTGCGTACACAATGCTGATTTTGCGTGGATTTATACACATATAATTACTTGATATTTTGGGTAGTTCAAAAATAAGTAAAAATAGTAAAAAATTATGGAAATAGAATCAGGCATACCACAATTGAGGACAATGCATAAATATTAAAAAAAGTGTCCGCAATTTCTAAAGTAATTTTTCGAAAAAAGATGTACACATTTCCAGAAACAAGAACCCATATAGAAAATCCCATAATTTTTTGGAAAAAGTCTTAGGGAGTGACGAAAATAAACTTATTAGGATAGGACCAGATGACAGAACCTTTGTTCATCGTCCTAAAGGCCAAGAGTTCAATACTGGGTTCACTCAAAAGACTGTAGTGGCAGCATTATGGATTGGATTGGATTTGAAATGCCTTCAACTCCTTCATCCCAAACACACCTCCAAACTAGTAAAAAAAATGGTTTTGTGTGGAGAAGATTGATCTACAGGAAAACGAAATGCCAAAAACTTTTTTTTCTCATATCAGTGGGGTTTTCTCACGTCACGTGACTAATGTCAAAAAAATTACACGAAGTTTTCCGAATTTTTACCGAGCTTTACCGAAGTTTTTACCCTCCTCTAAATCATTTGCAATGATAAAATATAACAATTATACATTCTTCTGGAATCATTTCAGCTGCACCTTAGACATTTTTTATGTTAATTTTTTTAATCTTAAACTTGGGAAACTCAATGTGTTTTAACAGATCGCCCTTTTTTCCGACCAAAATATAATTAAATAAATTATATTTGTTTGTATCCATTTAAAGCTCTTAAGCTTAAGATGTGCATCAATCTATTGAGATAGCACAATATAATTAGAAAATTGAATCTCGGAGGACATGAAAGCTAAGGAAAAAAATATATTGTTCAATTACGTTTTTATTAGTTACATGTTTTATATCATGATACATGTAACATATAAAGTAATAATAATATTATACAATGTTTAACAAATATTAATTATGTATTAAAAACTATTTTGACATAATAATTATGTACATTTATACTCGCTCTAAAAATATTGAATGCTTGATTTATAAATAGAACAACTAATTGTTATTAGTTAGTGTTATTCTGATGTCAAATTAAATAATAAAATCTAAAACCTACATTCTGTCATTCATAATCTCCAAGGCTTAATACTGCCAACGCATTTTATTTAAATTCGTACCAATCATTCAACTGGAACATAATCCGTCCATCCGCACTCGTTCGAATACGCAGTCTCTGGCACTATATATGCCGTCAAAATGCAATCCAGCGGCAAATCAATAAAATTTAATTATTAAAGTGAATTTGTATGCGAATGTTTTTCATTTTGTGTGCATCTGGTTATAATTTTGTTTTCTATGTATTCACAGAGCATCGAAAAACACCCTCTGCAGTTCACTCAAAAACATGGAAAAAGAAAAGTTAATTAAAATGAAAATTTTTGAATTCTCTATTCATGCGCACCGCAGCAGTACCATCAGAATCGTCGTCAACAACATCAGCAGTGCAAATTGTGCAAAACACAAGCACTTTTTGTGAACATCCGATCAACAACAACAGCCATCCTCATCCACACATATATTCATATAGCTGAAAAATCGTTAAGTGCTAAAAAACAATGTGTAACGTGTTACATTAACGAAAAGTGTATTCGAGTTGCAAAACAGTGCGAAAATATTGATATCAAAAGCACCCCGAGAAAGGGTTTGTGTTTGTATGAGAGTTCTTGCAGAAGTGTATATATATATTCAAGTGCGGTTGTAATTTCTCTTTGTGCGCTAGTCGAGCTTTTTGATGAGCTTTCGTCTGATGCGTGCGAAAACGAAGTGCACTTATGAGTAGTTATGCAGATGTAATTCATGCACAACTCCTAAGAACGATGCCAGTGTCATTGTGGTTATTGCTATATATCATGTCGTTGCTGCGGAGCATTGGAGCGGTACACGACCAACACGTCAACGGTGCCGGAGGTGCTGACGGATACAGAGCAGGTAATTTAATTAAAAAAGTCTTGTAAACATATTATGGTTTTTAATCGTATATGTAAATATGTATACGGTATTTTTTTAATTATGTATTTTCCGAGGTATTTTCATGAAAAAGCAGTAAAAGTCAGAAAATTAAATACGGTTGCTCCAGAATGTCTTAAAATATTGACAAAGCAGAAAGTGTTCCATAGAAACGAATATTCTTTAAGAATAGATATTCCGTGAAAACTTTTTGTTTTTCTTGAAGAATAAAGAATTAGTTTTATGTCTTTTCTTACATAATTTTAGTATATCATTTAAAAAGTAGTATTAAAGCTTATCTTCATATTCAATATGCAGATTACACAAATCATATTTTATGTCTGCATCTCAGTATTTGAAAAGTTATAAATACGTTGTTTTTAAGATCGTAGAATATTATCCACTTTATATATATATATATCAAATCAATTTAAATGTAGGGATATTTTTGATTGCAAATCCGTGGAAATACCCAGATACACATATTTTTTTATGTCATCAAACATACTCGTAATACAATGAAATTAACCTTATTAGGTATTATTCGCTTAAAAAAGCATCACTGACATTTAGAAACAGGTTGTTCATTAGTGTCCATATTACGGGGATTTTGATAAACTGTTCTGATCCAAGATATTGAGAAATCGCCTTCAGTGCGAAAGTTGCACCAATTATTTGTGTTCGATTTTGTTGCTGTTAAAAAGGATATAATTTGTTATACAAATATTACTATAAAACAAGGTATAGTATTTTAAAAAAACCTAGAATTTTTGGTGTGAAATCACAATCACTGCGCAAAAGCATACATAAATTCGTTACGATCTTGCTATTCGGGCATTTTGAATGCGCTGAGATCTGATTTAGTTATTTTACTAGATACTGTTCGGAAAGCTGCTGGAAAATCTCGCAGTCCTCGCGCTTGATCGACTCCATTATCGGATTGATGACAGAATTCAGTTTTTCGGGCAGACAACCCATATATATATTGTGTAATGTTCCGCTATTAGCCTATTTAGTTTTTTTATGTTTGTGTTTTAATTATGTAAAGTCTATTTCTGTATTCATAAGCTTGATAAGGATATATAATAGAAGGGCTTTTCCATACAGCCAATATTTATATTAAAAAACATTTTTTAAAACAATAGGTCTAAAACCAGACCTACGTAAAGACACAAAAGGGTTAAATAATCTTATAATTGTTTATCCAATTTTATTTAAAATCAGTTTTCAAATAGACGGCTATTTAGTTATTCAATAATGTGACCCCGTGGAGCTACTCCCAATTAATATGATTTATAATAATAAGTATATAGATCTGCTGCAGTGGGCCCATTCAAAACCTGCAGAGAGCAAGTTCACCCAGACTACCCACAAATACACACACGGCTGGAGAGCATCAGCCGTGTAATTAACCAATTAAACGTGAACAATATAATTCGAGTGTTCGGTTACGAAAACCTCTAATTCGATTATGAATTCCATATGCGTACACATACATCGTTAGTGCATATATATAATATATAAACGCATGCACATATGTATGAGTGCGTAAACCCGCTAACAAGTATGATAGCATACATATGTATAATGTATATATATATATATAGCATATATACGATGACACCCGTGGGAGGTGTATTGACGGTTATAATTTACTTCCTCATTGATATGCGCAACCCCTAATACAATTGGCTTGTTGGCATTGTCTAATTACCTTGTTGTTTAGATTACATTATATGAATATCATATTATTATTATCATCATCAGTGACTCAGTGACGTCGCCACAGCCCCTTTTGCCGCCCCTAATGTACCCGCATGACCGCATGTTCCTGTCGCCCTGCTAAATCCAAAATTCATAAGCTCTCTGCACAATCAAAATCCGACCGAATTATATGCGATCATCATAAATATGCTATATATGCATATAATAGGCACTTGCATATTATAGCTAAGCGCAGGCTTTCCTAATACATGTGTGTCTGTGTGTGTGTGTGTGTTTGTGCATATATACACAAATACTTAACATAACAAAGTATAGTTGAATGTGCATCGTCCGAATCCATTTATGTACGTATACACAGAATGCGTGTATGCCTTTATCATTATATAAGGGATGTTTTCATTCACGAGCTCGACGCGCAAAACACGTATGCTATGATGGAAATGTAAACTATATATACCATATAATATCTATAGTATATGAATAGCAATCCAAACATACGCTCAAGTATATATACTATATATTATAGACAGTATGCGCAGCCAGGTTGCCAATAAACTTTCATTATAATTAATTAATGGCTCACAACAGACACAGTACGACCCCCAAACGCACCCAAACCAGGCCACACGTCCACCGCCCGCACTCGTGATAACATTCCTGTAAATACACGCTCTGTATGCGTGTGTCTGTGCTATACATACGACTTAATGAAAATTTAATTTTCCACAAAATCAGTACAAGCATTTTTAATAACATAGATGAGTGGTTACGAGTACTGCGGTTTTTTTTATCATATTTTCTCTCTCTGTTTGCCAGAGTTTCTGCATCGTCTGATTCTCGTTTGGATAAGTTGGGTACAGAAAAAGCTCGTGCTTTGACAGAGTTAACAAGCTTTTTTATAATAAGCTCGCTTATATGCAATATGAATTGTATATGTACTATACAAGCGACATATATACAATAAGTAGTTTCATTTACTATATAATATCATTTATATAGTGTATGTGTCATAATAGGGTTTATGAAATGAGTGTTTGGAATGTGTATTATACATCGCGTGTATTACATATAATGAGCGCAGGCATTTTTTTTTGTGTGCTTCTATTTCTCAGTATTTATTTTTTATCACCGAAATGCGCCATCAACAGCCTGGCTTGAATGCAGTCAACGACTCCGTGAATATATGACCAACGACATGCAACACGTTACGGTTGAGGGTAGACGGAATTACGGAATAATTTAGAATTGGCTGTTGTAACTATAGTATACATCTGTATGTAACATATGTATACGTGTAACGGTCCGTTCGCGTGCGCGTACGGCAATGCAATCACTCGTCGTCCGTCACAGAACAAGCGAGTGTTAATTATATAATTGTAGTCCCTATATATCATATCACAAAGCTGACTGTTTTACTTTCTATTCTATATCAGGGAGCATCACACAAATAAACTTTTCGATTATATTATTTTTCACAGAATCTAGAGACGATCAGGGTTGATAACAGACTAGTTACTATTTGCAGAGATTAGATATTTAGAATTACATTTTGAGGATATACGGTTCACTTCTCTGCATCTTCTATTGAACTCTAGCGTAATATTGGGTATATTGGAATCAACACTAAATGCACTAACCAATGCAATTAATAAACAAGCATTTTACCACTGTTGCTTCACTATTCAGCCTCATGGAAACTAGTGAAGGTACTTCAACTTTAAAAAGTTTCTGTTCCAAAGTATGAATGATTAAAGTATTAATGATCTCAGATAAAAAAAAATAATAAATTCATAACTGATAATATAACATTATCTGAGAAATCATCAGGATTTCGGTCCAACCGTAGCACTACTACGGCTTTAATAATGATTACATATAACGTCAGAATGCGGCTAAACTATTAGCATTCTTCTATAAATTATATTGTTTTCTTTGCCTAATTTTCATTCTTGTGTTATTGAGCATCAGAGTCCGTGTGCGAAAACAGGTATCCTACACATTTATTAAATAATTCATAATAATATAATCACTTTATATTATGGACTTGCAATCAACGTTGGGGCAAAATAAACTGAGGAAAAAATGCTGTTTTTAATTGTTATCGAAAAACGATGGAGCCTCGTCAATTCAGTCTAGATTAATAATTTTGTTGGGGTTTTTGTTTCAGAGATGAACTTTCAAAGCTCTAGAACGCTCAGTGCTTATAAGCCGATAGTGGCATCATGGCATTGGAGCTAAAACCGCCCTTTTGTATTTTTTTGTACAATGTATTTGTGTATTTGGTAGCAAGTTGCAGCTAGCAGGCCCAGAAACAAAAAAGGACGAATTATAAACTATTGTTGAGTTACGAGGGATTGCTATATTACGAATACGATTTGACATTGATTGGCTGTATAGATTATATAGATTATAGATTTGTATATAGACACAAGATCTGTACCTAAAATACAATTTCAGAATTTTGTTTCTGAAACGACCAAGATGGTCAAACTTATGAATACGGTAAACAAATCTAGTAGAAGCATTTAGTGCTTTTTGCAGGACATTTAGAACCGAGGCTGACATATAAGAAAAAACAACGTCCGCAGTACAGGAAGTGGGGTAGCAATAGAGAGTTTACAAGCTTTAGTCTAGTAGCATGTGACATAAGGTGGGAATGTACCCAGATACATCGCAAACCACCAAGAACTTTGGATAGGATTGACATACCGTGGTCGTTCTAGCTTAATCTGTTGTCCATAAGCATAAAGTAAATGTCATTTATTATTGACGTTGCAAATCTCTTATCTCTTGTGCGACTAGAGAAAGAAAGAAAAAAATAATCAGCTGCCTCGGCGTGTATTTGCGTCGTGCACGGCGGGCAAGTCGAGCTGAGTACGATGCTTTAAAATTCCATATCTACTACAGTTTTGCTCTGCTCTACTTGAAATTTTGGGAATATATTCCAGTCATGTTGTACTATTGAATAAAATTAAATGTGTATTTTTTGAACTGAAAGCATTTTTTGAGTTTTTAAGTTTTTTTTTTTTATTTTAAAGCCGCAAAAATCGATTTGATTTTTTCCACTTCTTCCTCTTTTTGGAGTTAGGGGATAAAACAATAATGCAGTTATTTAAATTTAAAAAAATATCTATTCATATATATATATATTAAAAAACTTTACACCTTTTAAACTAAATGAAAACCACGCATAAACCCTTAAGGGAGATAGGTCCTTTTTTTGTTTTTTTTTGTGGAAAAAACAGATGATCTATTACTAAAGGTAAAGAGTTGGTGCAAAAAGCCGTACCAGCCGTACTTATAAGTCGTGGTGAAAGTTTAAAGAGAAAAAATCGATAGGTTTTTTTCACCCCCAGCCTCTTTTTTTGGAGTTAGGGGATGAATAAAATATCTATTATTATATTCATTTATAGCTTAACACCTTTTTATCTAGTAAAGAATTCAAAAAGAATTTCAAGAATCATTGAAATGTTTTTTTATTTTTTTTTTTAATTACACGAAGTTTGTCGAATTTTTACCGAATTTTACATTTTTATCGGTTCCCCAACAAAATCATTTTCAATGTTTAAATCATTTAAATAAAGCAGTTTCATTCAAAATGTAAAGCCCCTTAAAAGGATTATAGGGGCATATAAAAATAGTAAAGTTCAGTGAGAATAATATAATAGTTTGTTGTTGTTTCATTGAAACACCCCGTAAAGTGCACGAAAACTTTGTTTCCATTACGAAACAAAATGGATTGAATTTAGAAAACTATTTAATTTAAATTAATGTTTAATTTCATATACTCGTATGTACAATTTGTTCAGCCAGCCTAAAGCATGTGAAAAACCACCTCTATTAAATTCAATTTTATATTCAAATATACTGCAATACAATTTAATAGATAACAACATGCAAATAATAGTACAATAATAAAACGGTGATTCCGCATATTGAATCTGCGCATGTTAAAGTTCAAATAGCAGCAACACATTTATTTTTGTATCGCCAATTTACCGTAATACCAAACAAAATAAACTCTACCCCGCTCCCCAAACCCGCGCTAGTGTAAATATAACATTTATTCGCACAAAACAATTTCGAATCTCATCGCTTGTATTTGGCGGACGAGCTCGTCACCCCCAAGAGTATCGCAAACACACCTATAGTCCTAACATATATACCATTATACACCTATCGTATATATATACTATCAAAATATTGAATCTCAGAGAGCACACTGGAATATGATCTTTATATCAAGTCATTTTCGGTATATTGAAAAATAAAGCACCCATTTAAACACAATTCCAATCTATATTCGTCGGCGTTTTGTGTGCTTTTATATATATATATATATATATGTGTGTGTGTGTGTGTGCTTTCTGTCTGTCGAAAATCCCTATTCTATTACGTTTACTTCCTTTTCCAGGGAAGCTCGCGCGAGCTTTTGCACCGTACGTCTTATGATACGGTATACCCAGCCTGTAAGGTATACTACATATGTCTTACCGCACCAAGATGCGCTCCGCCGTTTTGCACACGCGATCCATATAACAAATACACACATATAGTCTCACATTTTCGCTTTCTTTTCGTATTACCGTTTTTTTTTCTTCATCTGGGCGCCCATTTTCGATTTTATTTAAGACGCGCACCCATTTCCTTGGATACAAGATACAACCATCAACATAAATATAATATACATGTGCCTTGGTTATATGGCATAATGTGTATGTATAATGTTTAATGTATAATGTATATATAGTATATGCAAGTGCTCTTATAGGCAATACACACACGCACACTTTCATTTTATGGAATAAGAAATTTTATGTAAATAGCGTTTTATAGAACGATGTATATTATATGCAATACATATTATTTTATGTACCTATATGTATGTACACATTGTCGTTATTCACGCGTGGGGTGCGGTGGGTGCCAATAAGCTCCCCCAATTGTATATAGTGTGTGTCATGTGTATCTCTATTATATCTCTATGGAGTGTTATAAATGTATGCATATACACTGTAATTGATATCGTGCCGCACATTAAAGTGTTTAGCCGTAACGTTTTGTTGCGTCGTCATCATTCTCGCACCTGCCAGAATGGGGCGCACCTTGGTGTGCGATAAAAACGAAAAAATAAGAGATCAGCGGCATGGTGCCAAATAAACGCGAATTTGTGTTATATTAATCTTTTAAAAAAACACAACGTTTTGCACGTGCGCTCACATGCCCATTTCCTGTGTAAATGCTGTGAATGCAAATTGATTTCTTTTAATTTTCTTTAAATGTGAAACGTACGCAAAAAACAAAAGAAGCAGCTTTTGAGGGGTGTGTATTGATATTTCCATTCATTCTCGTTTGGGTCATAAATAAGATTTTCATCGCAAATCTTTTGAATACTGAACGGAAATTGGATGCGGTTTTTACCGGTGCGACGTGACGTGCGTTCGGCTATAGAGAGGATGGAGAGCTTGAGATGAAATATTACCGGTGATTACTTTTTGTAATGGTTGGATTCGTAATTTGGTTTTGGGGAATGAAATATTTTGATTTAAAATTTAAGTCATTGGATTTGGGCATACATACACAAAGTGGCGACTGAAGTAGGTAGGATTAATCTGAATTAGGGAATTGAATAATTTGACGGAGACAGATAATTCCCTCTCCTCCAGTCAATATTTTTGGTTATAAATACTTGGCCTTTATCTATAATTTGACATATAATTGTTTTAAAAATTGATACGACTATAACTCTTATGACTATGAATATAGGAAAAATGCCTAGTTATACTACCCTAAATTATGGGAGTTCGTTCACCCAAAATTGCAGTGTTATATCGCGATTTTAATACATACCTTTAACATATTTTTAAATCTAATGATGCAGATATTTATAAACATAATTTGACAACATTATCCTAAAGTTTCGTAGAATAAAAATATTACTGTTAATCCGTGAGCATTTAAAATGCCGAGAATAAACAGAAACCGTGTATTTACTACTTTAATTTTCACTTCTGCTTTACGTGTGCTATCCGCGTTGGCCTTGAGTTATTTACCGTTAATTGTCAAATTCACCACAAAATATAATGCAAATTATCATTACACATCAAAAATTTAAACAAAATGGTTCGAGGCAGGTGCATTAACGAGGACTTTCGTAAAATTATTTTAAATTTAAACTCAAGGTGTAAATCTCATCTCATTGGATCCTTTAATCCCTTGTGGGACATAGGGCCAGTGTGCGATGTCGCACACCAGATTCATTGACCAGGGGTAAATCTACTCGACATATAAGCCAGGATGTGAATTTGTCACAAAGTAATGTGCAGTCTACTCGTATTTTAGGACACATTAAACAAACCGGAACAACAAGCAGAATACAAAATAACGGACCAATTCGCAAAGTATCAGACCGAAGTCTGCGATAGTTGAAGTCGATTCTTAAACTAAATCGACGAAAAACAGCTAAGGAAATAACTTCAATCTGGAACATAGCCACGACTCTACGATACATCAAAAATATGGGATTTGGTTATTATAAAGTAAGGTTATGCTGTATTTATTTGATGATTTCTGTAATGCTATTTAAAAAAAAAATCGTAGGCAAAAGACAAGCCGCTTTAAAATAAAAAAAAACAGAAGATCCGCAGGATGAAATGGATATTATTGTGAAAATGTAATGTTTCGTCTAATGCCGTATTCACAGTATCACAACACGCGTAGACATATTCAATGCCGTGAATCTTGCATTTGAAAATGTTGTCAATTTCGACAAATTATCTGCGATTTGCACAGACGGTGCACCAGCGATGCGTTGGGTTGGGAGTTCGTTTCCTTGGACAGATGCGAAAAAAGGAAACACATTTTTCTGCTTTTCATTGCATAGTTCACCAAGAAGCGCATTGTGCCAATTCAGTGAATCTTACAGAAACAATGAATTTTGTTGTCAAAATTGTGAACCGTATAAGAGGAGCAACTATTTTGGAACACAGAAAGGTTACCCAGGTGTAGCTTCATTGACATAACCAAATTAAAATTATTGGTGTGACAGTTGCCACAGATTCATTCAGATCCAAAGCATTATATATTATCAATGATGAGGATGAGCAAATTTTCATTTTTCATCAATTTTCTGCGATAGCCGAAGTCAATTTTACATATCTCCATAACTTTTTTTGCTGTGTATTTGTATCCATCAAATTGGTGTAAAAGCCTAATTGTACCTATACACAAGTCAGGAAAAGATCCCAAGATACAATCTAGTTATCGTCTGATTTGCTTTCTAGAAAACTATGCATGGATGGTTTCGAAACGCTTTTCATGGATAATCGAAAAAATCTTCTAGATAATCATCAGTATGGCTTTCGTAAAAACTATTCTATGAACGATCCTTTAAACTAGAGAGTAACATTTTAGAAACTTTCGCTACTAAAAATCACATGGTTGCTGTCTTTTTCGATTTAAAAGCATATGATTGCGTTTACCGACCAATTCTTTTAAAACAGTTATTATTATTGGGTTTTTGTGGCAACATAATTCACTGTATACACAACTTTATTCAAAAAAGATATTTCATTTTTTTTTGATTGACACAGATCTCAAACATTTAAACAGGACAATGGAGATTCGAGATTCTGAGGATGATTTGGATTTTAATCACTCTGATTCTGGGTCTGCACAATATGTCGATTCATTTCACATTATAAATATTTAGTCCTTTTTTGACAATAAATTAACATGGAAAAGGCATTTTATGACACTTAACAACAATATATTATATATACTTAAAACAATTAGCATCAATGTTAATTAAGGTATAGGGCGTCATAATATATTATTTATTTAGATCCAGTCGGGTAGTTTGTTATCTTAGCTATTGAGAACATTGAAACACCATCGAATCAAACACAAAAAATACTCATATGCTCCCACTTATCTAGTGCTGTATGCCTCAAGAAAATGAAAATGTAAACCCTGGTTATCAATGTCACCTCAAGATAATAAGCTTCGATCATCAAACAAGACACGAAAACACCATCTTTAATTCATCATCTATCCAGGAAAGACAACATTGTTCTAAGAAGACTGCGCATAGGTCGAATCCCCTGAGTTCCTTATGAAGACCGAGCCAGTTTGCGTATCCTGCAACGTTCAAAAAACGTAAAACATATGATCGAGGAATGCCCCATTTTCAACGTGTAGCGATCGTCGTTTGGTGGTTTCTCCATTAAACAACAATTCCGATGGAAACGATAATTAGATATCTTCAAAACTTAGATTTATTTAAATGAATATACATTTAAAAGCATTTTTTATTATTTAGAACTACTTATATTTGTATAAGTCATACAGTATTTTTTTGTTACATATTTTTAAGAATATTATTAATGAAGACATATGAAATTGTACCTTAAGGGCCAAAATAACAAATGTGCCCAAATAAATTAAATAAGTATTTTTTCATGTTTACCGTAAGTTTTTTTTAAATATTTAAAAAAGATAGACTAAATTTGGTTTGTTTTTTGATTTTTGAAACCTTCGGCTACAAAATGCCCTTTGTAAAAAAAACATCTTCCGGTTTTTGTTTGTTTCGTTAAAAAAATAAATTATAATTTAGTTTTGCAAAAATCGATTTGTGAAGACTCCCCAAATTAAATTTTCTCTTTTTCCATACTTTGAAGCTGTAAAGCGTTTTAAAAAATTATGTGTTTGAGAAAAACAAGTTTTAAGTTTCGAGCCCAATAATGAACAAAAACCTCTTTTCTTCAGCTTTTCGTTGAATTATTTCAAATATACTCTTCGTTGCGTTATGTAGATTGCATCAGTAAACAGAAAAACTTTCTCGAACGTTTTCAAAGTTCCAAAGTACAATTCGTACAAAGTACAAAGTACAAGGTACAATTCGTAAGCAGTATTCACTAACAGGATCTGGCGTTGATACTTGTACTTGCGCTCGAGAATGGTATTGAAGCTATGTCAACGTTCACATCCGTGACTAAATTTTAAATCCTCGTCAAGTATATCATACTTAAAAATGAACATTTAGACAATCGTGAATAATGTTATTGTGTCCAATATCCACTTGCGTTATTTATTTTCTAGCAAAAGCGTTCTCATTTTCCATTTTCTCTGCAATGAATTTAAATTTCTTTTTTCGTTGCCGATGTGGATTGACGATAGAACTTAAAATACGCTTGTATACGTGTCTACAGTGAAAATAGAAAAAGGGGGTCAATGATCAGTAAAACTGAATCTTCCTGCTACTTTCCTTTGCAAACGCCCCCGAAACCCCGGACCTCAATCTAATCGATCATATCTAGGGCGATTTGACCAAATAGTAAGAATATGGTATATCTCAGCTATTAAATTCGACTTAATAAAAAAATCTTGTAGATTCGATTCCTAGGTGATTGAGAGAAGTAGTAGTAGTTTGTAATCAGCATATACAAATACAAAATGTACAAAATTTCAATTAAAATGGGTCAGCTTTTCGGTACTTTATCTTAATCAATATAATTATATACATTACCACATACAAATATATAAAATATGTTTTTTCTTGAAAGTATTTTTACAGAAATATCTGAAAGACATGGGTATGACTTTGAAACCATTTTTATATGAACCCTACAAGACAGTACACTTTAGTCACACTACTGAAAGTCAGACTTTACGATCCTTCCCCATCCGACCATATTTCGTAGTATAAGGGGTCGTAAAGACTTCATTACGGTTTAAGTATAGTCATAAATTAGGTCGTACTGATGTGTGTATGAGAGTTAAATAATTAAAACTGTTTCCTGGGCTTGTAGCTAGGGTTGGCGATTTCCCATTAAAAAGTCCTTCGAAAGTATTTTAGTGTGAACTCATTGGAATCACAACAAGATTTTGACATTTGGCATTGTTCTACCAACATTCATACATTATTCTTTACTTGGTACTAGTCAGCCTTAGCATTTTGCTTATGAGTGTTAACGTATTTTATGCAGAATGCATCTCTCTTTGTACTTCAGTACTTTACAAGCGAGGAAAACGTATTAAAGTTATCAAATGATATTCTTAAAAAAAAATCCAAAATTTTAAATAGTTAAATTATTTATGTACATTTATTCAGATGCAATTTTTACCGATTTACTGTAAAATGTTAGGTTTTTTATTAAATTATAATATTTATCGTGTACCGCTATCATTACGTATAAGTAAAAAGTTCTTACGGATAACTACAAACAGTAAACCTACCCGCGTCAAACGAAATAAATGAATCGTGCATGCAACCCCCAAATATTTTCCACAACTCGAAACAACACTTTATCTTTATGGGTGGCATCGTTGTTTCGTTACATTTCTGACATTCGAGTATAACTAATTTCGACGTTTATAACTCTCTTTGGCCCAGATTGGCACGTGAGCGATCGACAAGAATTGGGCGCCTATTTTCTGATGCCGTACAGCCGACTACACCCAGCAACAATTTCCAAGTTAAATCAAGCAAAACCCCCCAAAAAGCTTCATATACCACAGTTGTACTGTACTGAAAATATGTAGGTCATATGGCGAAAATAGAAAACACAAACAACACTACTTGATTGAAATGCGAATGCGAATTATATGTGTTGTGTATATTTCTATTTATTTATTCGAGGCATATACCTTTGGTACAATATATATTATATGTAGTAATGTAATACATATAAAACAGCAACGAGAGCCACATTATTATTGTGCAGCATCGGCTAAATATTTTATATTGTGTGTGTGAGTGTGTGTGTGCTCTGACATGCCAAGTTTTTATTAAATTATTATTCGAGCGTGCAAGCGTGTGAGTTTGTATTCACGCTCAGGTATTCGAATGTTTTTCCTTCAAACGATTTATTTATCTGTCGAAATATTTATTTAATTATACGAAAAACAAACGCTAACATGACTGGCAATAACTGATGTATATACAAATTTTGTTTAAAAATATATGAAATATTTTTTAAAGTTATATTTTGTTGAATTTCGTATTTAGAGGCAGTGAGGTCAAGGAAAAACCTATTCAAGCAAATGCGCAATATTTCAGCATGGCTTACAGACAAATCAAATCGTTATTAAACCATATTACCAACGGCTGAACATGAGAATCGGCTTAGCAACAAAATCCTGGAAAAAAAAATTCAAAAATAAAATACCAAAATAAATTCATATATTGTATGACAGATATATTATATTATACATAGATATATTTATATCGTATACACAAAAATCAAGAGAGAATATACGGACCACTTTTCCGCATTTGTGTATTTGTTCGCCCAAAAATCTCAATTTCATCAAACACAAAATTGCCCTTTTGTTGTCGAACAAATATTTACGCTACACGAATTCAGAAACATATATCATAAAAATTTATATAGGCATATATATACATAGATATACATAATGGTGTTTCGTTTCGAATCGAATGCACCAAATAAAAAATAGGCGCACCAGGTAAAAGCTATATCAGACCAACCCCATATACCTCCATCTCGTACAAACATTTTAAAGCTTACAGAAATGTGTCGCATTTTCCGTTTGCAGAGATTTTGCTGCGGGGATGATTGTTGATTATTTACTTTGCTTCGTTGCCATTGCCATAATCGAATTACAGACATATGGATGCTACAATTTTGCAGTTCGAGTTTTTTTTTATCTATAAAGATGGACAGATAACTGGATTTTACTAATTGTGTTTACAATTTTTTAAACTTATCAGTTGGAATATAAAAATCAACGATTTTTTTTTTCAATTATAGAAAATTTACTTTCTTACTTTCTTTACTGTTTTTGCAATCAAGGGATTATTCTGATCTTTTCGTAATCATATTATTATTTTTTATAGATTTTATACTAGGAGATTATTATGGCTTATTTTAATATCGGATATAGTTTTGGTCGTCCCATTGGATCTAATCGAAATCATTGGAATGTCACTTGCAGAATCGAACTGAAAATCGTTTATGTGAAATATTACCGGTTTAACAATTGAAATCATAAGTGCATATGTCATAATTTGTCCGAAAACATCAGAACCATGAAAAACATATATGATACATTTGTTCAAAAAAAACCTGCTGAAAATTCTGCATGCTTAGCGGAGAGTTATAAAGCTTTATTTCTTAAATGGAGATATCAGCACAATTATCATTATTCTGAACTAACACGATTACGTGACATTGCTGACGAAATATATGAGTAGGAGGCTTTGATAAATATTATTTGTTAAAATTGACCAGTTTAAAATTACAAATAAAGAATTTTATGAAATTATTGTATAGTGAATCAACTTAAATAAATAAAATATAAACTTCAAGAGAATCGATTGCTTATCCATTAAATTACTTTGAACTTTAAAGCTGACACCAGCATCATGAACTTGGCCAAAAATAAAATAGGCATTACTTTTGCACCGGCATTCGATTGTACTTTTTTCACTACAAATTACCATTTATAAATTTCTTAATGGAATTTGATTAACCATAAGTGAACACCAATAATACAGCACAGCTGCGAGATGGTAGTTGGGGGACTTCAAAACTAAGGTCGCGGTCTCCCGTAGGAGCCGAGTTATAGCCCTTAAAATAATCAGCTCTCTGCAGCCCTGTTTAAGTGTTATACTCTGATATAACGGATATTTAATTATTATCCCATTATTTGTATATAATTTGAATTTTTGAATCATAGTTGCCGTCGTGGCCATACACCGTTTGCCAGTTCGCGCTCCACTGGCTTCAGCGGCGGACACCGGCATTGTAGGTCTGCACCGACTTCGCGTCAGTCTGTGGTCGTGTTCGACAAGAGTATCGCAATCTACCCGGGAAAGATCTTTGAGATCGACGAGTCCAAGTTCGGCCGCCACAAGTACAACCGTGGCACACTTCTGAGTGGCGTGCCGCAAAGAAGAAACCCTTTCGAGGATTTTTTTCGGCGGCTGGTCGATATATCTATTATTTACCGTTTTAAAACTTAAATGTTGTTGAGACGTTTTGATTACCATTATTTTTCTATTAACCTTTTATAAAACTCGGTAAAATTCGGTGAAAAAAGCATATTTCAAAAAAAATGAAGACTATGCTTACTTATTTTAATTATTTTCCATATTTTAATACAAAAGTTTTATTGTAAAATATTGATAAATAAGCCGTTGGCAGCAAATCTCCCCCAGGCGCCTCGAGATACATTTATATTGCGGAATAACGGATAACTTATTCTTCACTAAGAAAAAAAGCAATTTTCGATAAAAAGGGAAAAATTATTGTAAAATAAAAACATTGCTATATAAATAGAATAACAAATTTCAAAAAAATCGGTGCATTAGAATCTGAGTTCAAAAATGCGTCAACTACCGTCAACGGTCACTGTGTGATATTTTTTTTGCATCGAAAAAAGACGATTATACGGAAGACAGGACGATAATTTCAATCCCATCTTGATGTTCAGAATGTCCTAGAAAATTTGAAAATTTGTCAGCAATTCATCTGCTAGTCCACGCATGCCTTCAGTATTTAGTATTATTTTTAATTTCGGTTGGCAATCGTTTTGTGACACCAAAATGACGTCAGAGAAACAACCGGTTGACCGTCTAATCGTAGCTTAAAACGTTCACCGTCTTCCAAAAGTTTCAGAAAAACGCTTTTAAGTTTTTTACACTAGAAATAACCAAGTGTCTTGTCTATATACATACTAAGTCATCGATAGCCTGACCTTTACTTTTGCTCCGATCGGCGGTAATTTACACACAATAATCCTAGTATGTTCTAAATTAATATATTATTATCTCGATAAAATGCACAAAAATCATT